>CM055958.1:99215497-99492997 GCA_029490685.1 Schizonepeta tenuifolia | reverse complement strand
GGCCAAAGATATTCTTCCATCAGGAAGGATACTTCGTAGTCAGATTTAAATCTGCAGTAGAGAGGGATTTGGTGTTACACGAGGGACCTCACACCATTGCCAATAGGCCTATGATCGTTAAGAAGTGGGAACCTAACTTTAATTTTGAGACAAAAATTCTGAAAGTTGTTCCACTATGGATTCAGCTGCCAAATCTTCCGCTATCTTGTTGGGGTGAGCAGTCATTGAGTAGGATTGGTAGCATCATAGGAACTCCACTTTGTGCACATGAATTTACCTCATCTCAGGCCAGAATTTCATGTGCTAGACTCGTGGTCAAAGTGGATGTGACTTTACCACTTTTGCATAAGATTGTAATTGATGATTGTAGAGGTAAATGTGTGGATCAACAGGTTATCTATGAGTGGGTACCCACCATTTTGCCAAAAATGCAATGTAGTTGGGCATGATTGTGCTAAAAAAGCTAAGCCTAAAACTGAGCTAAAGCAAAAATGGATACCAAAACCTAAGCCAGCACAAAAACATGATGAGATAGTCAAGGTTACAGAGCTTGCTCCACAAAATCAGCAAAGAGATGAGAAGAGGGAACAGGATAAAGACACATGGATTGTGCCAAGAAGGACTTACAGCCAAGCAGTTTTAGGAGAGAAGCACTAGCCTGTATTATCAGCAAATTCATATCATATGTTGCAACAGAAAGATAAAATTCATGACCATTTTGCAGAGGGCGGGGACCTTATCCGCTTTGATTTGATATGAAGCTAGTTATTTACAATATAAGGGGATGTAATAAGCCTTGTAAGCAGAAAGAAGTGAGAAAATTTCTACTAGAAAACATATTGATATGATGGCTTTATTGGAGACTAGAGTGAAGAGTAACAAGTTTCCAAATATTTCCCAAAATATTAATAAAAGATGGAATTTCATACATAATTACTCTCACGCTGAGAATGGAAGGATTTGGGTAGGTTGGGACCCTAAGAAAATTACAATGAAGGAATGTGAAAAACATGAACAAGGATGCATATAGAAGTACTGGATATGAGAGCAGGCAAGAGTTTTGATATGATAGCTATCTATGCCCTTAACACCCAAGAACAAAGGAGAAGTGTGGCAATTTATCAATAACATTAGTGGCATGGTATCACGACCACTACTGATTGGTGGAGATTTTAATGCCCCCCTGCATCCAGAGGATAAATTTCAAGGTCAAGCAATCACAACAGCTGATACAAGGGATTTTGAGGAGTGCTTACATCTTAGTGAACTCACACCTTTGAGAATAATTGGTAACAAGTATTCTTGGAGTAATAATCAGGAAGGAAAGCATAGAGCTTTATCTCTTATTGATAGATATGTTGGAAATATTGAGTGGAATAGACAATATGGATCACTCTGTGTGGAGTTACTTGAGAGAAATTGTTCTGATCACTCCTCAACTGATCAGAATAGAAGAAGAGCTGGAAAATAGGAACTATCCTTTCAGATTCATCAATGCCTTGACTAAACTTCCAGAATTCCAGACTATAGTGAGAGAGGGATGGACTACTCACTTGCATTCCAACAAGCTCTTGAATATTTGGTATAAATTGAAGAAGATGAAGGCTAACTTTAAACACCTTAACACTACTCATTTCAGACATATTCAAGTGACATTGGAGGGACTAAGAACTGATTTAAAAGAAGTTCAGAAATCTTTGGCTCTAAACCATATGAATGGAATTCTTATTTCAGAGGAAAAAAGAATATTAAGAGATATGGAGTCGGGTGGAAGAGAGTATATGGAAACACAAGGCCACAGATGATTGGGTAAAACTTGGGGATTCAAACACTAAATACTTCTTTGCTTTGGCCAAAGCAAGACAAAATATAAAAGCCATCAAGCTACTTGTAACTGAAACAGGAGATAGATGTACAAGCCAGAAGAAAATTATGACAGAGATCTTGCAATTCTATCAATAGTTGATGGGGAGTGAAGCAACTCTTTTACCTATGGTAGACAAAGAAGTGAAAACTAGAGGCCCTCTAATCAGTCATACTAGCTCAACAAATACAGTTATGTAGGACATGTACAACTCAAGAAGTCAAGGAAGCAGTGTTTAGCATGAACCCCAACAAGGCTCCTGGAATAGATGGCTACAGTGCACATTTCTTTCAACAAGCATGGGGACACATTGGGAAGGAGATCTCTGATGCAGTCCAAGAATTCTTTGATACAGGTTATGTTCCCCAAACCATAAAATTGCTCTTCTCACTCTTTTGCCAAAAACTAGCACTGCATACACTGTAAAGGAGTATAGACATATTGCATGTTGTAGTGTCTCATACAAAGTGATTTCTAAAGTGCTAGCTAATAGAATGCAAGAGATTTTATGTATAATTATAAGTGAATGCCAATCAACATTCATAAAAGGAAAAGTTATCTTTGATAACGTCATCTTGGCACATGAGCTTATTAAAAGATACAGTAGGAAATCTATTTCTCCAAGATGTATGGTGAAAATAGATATACAAAAAGCATAGAATTCAGTAGAATGGTCGTTCTTGAAATATCTAATGCTGAATCTAGGCTTTCCTCAGTGCTTTGTGAAATAGATCATGGCTTGTATTAGCACTATCTCTTACTCAGTATGTGTGAATAGAGAAGTTTCAGTCCCTTTTGCTGCTAAACGTGGATTAAGACAGGGAGATCCTATATCTCCTTATCTAATTGTCATTTGCATAGAGTATCTCCATAGATCTTTACAAGAGTTGAAAACCAACAGGTTATTTGCTTACCACCCAAAATGCAAAAAACATGGAATAGTTGAGATGTGTTTCGCAGATGATCTCCTGCTTTTTGCAAAGGGAGACCTGAACTCAATAAGACAACTGCTGCAAATCTTCACTAAATTCTCAGAAGTATCAGGAATTAAGGCAAATGGGGGAGTCCAGGAAGCATACAACATTCTCTGCTGAATGAGTTTGGCTTAGTCAAGGGGGAGTTGCCTTTTAAATATCTGGGAGTACCTCTATCTTCAAGGAAGATATTAGTGGTGCAATGCAGGCCCATAATACAGAAGATCCTTGGTAGAATTGACAATTGGTCCACTAAATTTCTCTTTTATGCAGGAAGGATCCAATTAGTGAAATCCATTCTTTTTGGCATTCAAACTTATTGGAGTCAAGTTTTTCTACTTCCAAAGAAGGTTCTCCAATCAATTCAATCTGCTTGTATGACTTTTCTTTGGACATGAAAAACAAAAACTTTAAAAAGAGCATTAGTTGCTTGGGACAAAATTTGCCTTCCAAAGAGTGCATGAGGGCTAAATGTGGTTGATATCTTTAAGTGGAACAAAGCTGCTATTGGTAAACATTTTTGGAGTATCTCTCAAAGAAAGGAGAAGCTATGGATTCATTGGATTCACAGCTATTACATCAAGCAACAGGATCGCATTACCATGAGAATTCCTTCTCAAGCATCATGGCTTGTCAGGAAGATTCTCACAGCTCGAGAATTGTTTATAGGCAGTGATGAGAAGGAACAATTTTTGCATAACTCTCAGTATTCCATTAAGAGAATGTATGAAGTGTTAAGAGGTCCCACTCAACGGGGAAAATGGTTTCCTCCAAAAGACATCTTCATTACATGGCTAAGTATCTTGGGCAAGGTCATGACTTGTGATAATTTGAAGAAGATTGGGATAGAAGTTGAGCCTATCTGCAGTTTATGTCAGGAGGAAGAGGAAACTATTAATCATCTTTTCTTTCAATGTGTCTTCTCCAAGGAAGTGTTTGAGCAGGTCTTAGCGTGGAGTGGACAAGGAAGGAATGTTGGGTGTTGGGAAGAGGAGAAGGAGTATATGATCTCCCAATGCAGAACAAAAAGTCTCACACAAAGAATGTATAGACTTGTGCTGACTATGGTTATCTACCAGATTTGGAAGGAAAGAAACAATAGAAGATTCAAAGATGGAAGCCAAGATGTTAATGGGGTGGTCAGAATCTGCAAAGTTATTGTTGCATTGAGATGCCAACAAGTTCGAGGTTTGCTCCAGTTAATTCAAGAATAGATTTATAGGCTTTGAGTTTGTAAGCTTGCATGATTTGTATTCTTCATTTCCTTACTTGGTGAAATAAAATTATTTACCAAACAAATTACAAAAAATCTAATGTTATCAAGATTTTAAAATCACATAGTGCAATACTAGTTCAGATAAAAACACGACCATACCAATAAAATTACAAATATGCACTATTTCATGAGTCCAAATCTGTAAAACAGTACCCACATCCAAATAAAAACACGACATACCAATAAAATTAAAAAATACGCGCCTTCGAATATTAGTTTGGAATCAAACATAGATATACTCATTTAGAACTTGATCAGACAAACACTTTGCCACAATTTTTTGTAGAAGCAATAAAATGCCTATGATTTGGTTTAGGTTAAGCTATTTAATTTGTTTTTCATTTTAGTTCATGTTACTTCAAATCTTCAATATATACTTGACTATTACAAAGGATTAGGTAATCTTGACTATTTATTACAAAGGATTGGGTAATCTTGACTACAACAAAGGAACAGAATTATTTACAGAGCAAAACAGGATAATTCAGATTCAAATTTATATTTACAACATAAGCAACATTCCCATAAAAAGAGATAAACTATAGCAAACATTCTTCCTATTAATTAATCATAAACTGTATAATATATATAGTTATATATATCCTACAAAAAACAGACTTTCTGATACTTGTTAAATTTCAACATGCTCAATGTAGAGCAAAAGCAGTAAAAATATCTCAAAAACAGATAAGAAAAAGAAGAAGAAAAAGCAAAAAATGCAACCAAAAATACCACTTACACCGGTTCGTACCATATCTTTGCGCACCATGATCATATCTCGAGCTGCTCCAGACATCGGACAGCAGTGGACTCATCTACTTCGCAGGTTCCGATTTCCTTGGCCTCTGCTTCAGGCGCCTTCTTTAATGGCGCGGCCGCAAATGCCGGGACTGCCTGCCTGATACATACAGGTGGAGCCGGTCGTGCAGGCCGGGGTTGCATGGCTCGAGGAGGAGGTGCTGAGAAAACAGGCATTGCACTCCGTATTGTTACAGGTGGAGCGATGCCTTGGTAAGGGGCTCCACAATGCCTGAACGGCACGTAAGGGGATGCCCCGACTGCAGGAAACCTCTTAAACACGTGTTGCGCTGTCCTAATCTCCGGTGGTAAGGTGTTGTTATGGCTGTTGTTGATCAGAGATGGTGGTCTACTTCGTGAAGCAGTTTTGTGGCAGAAGAAGGGGAGGATCTTGGATGTTGGCGCGGAAGGGCGCTGTGGGCTCGAGGGACGAGGGGTTGGAGCCGAGAATTTCTTTTGGAACGGTATGGAGGCGTTGTGTAGGTTAGGCATCAACAGCTTCTCCTTCAACCGATAGTTCTGCAATGCCCTTGCTATCCGTATCTGTTCCTGCTCGTCGTTGCATTCGTGCTCAGACGGAGAGCTCGCTTCTTGCTGTGCCACTGATGAAGGAAAAACATAAGAAACTAACTAAACTTCATGCCTTTTGGAGACTAGCTGAATCATACGTGCAATGCATAATATCCAAAATTTGTAAGAATCCACACTTTGACGCAACACAAAAAGTAAAGTAGCAGCTCTCACATTGTTTGAGCGATAGCCAAGCTGCCAATGCCGCATTCTTCTCAGCTTGCTTCTTGTTCTTTGCAGGTTCTCCGGTAAATATGATTCCGGCCAGCTCTACAGTTCCGGTGAACACGGGCAGGTGCCCTAAACCGGACCTGAAAGTCGTGTATTGTGGCAGTGGAGATCCGACCCTCTGTGCAATCTCCTGCAGCAGGTTCTTATAAACCCCCGTCTCATCCTGAACGTTAAATCAAGCAACAATCATCAACACCATACTAATTTCGCAGTGATTGAATCTGAAAACAGCAAAAAAATATGCAATCTTTGGCTAAAACTTTCAACTTGAGATTGCTGCAATATTGAGACAACTCACACACACACTCACTCGCACACCGCCTATGCTTATTTTCTTTTGTTTTGATCGCAAATAATAAGTGTAAATGAACCATCTAATACCAAGAACCATAATCCTCTCTAAACAACCATAAATAAATTAATATTTGATTATTGATTGTTCGGCTTCATTCTTGTAGATGGATTTTACGCGTAAAAGGAAATTAACAAGAGCAATATAAAGTAAAGAAAGTTAAATTTTGAGGTCTTGGAAGGCTGTATAAAAAGAAAAGCTGATTTGTTTAGCTTCCAGAGTTAATTAGGAGTTGGTTTTAAAGTAATTAAATTGAGGAAATATAATATAATACTAAGATTTTGGTTTAGAGAGATAGTTATAGTCAGCCTAAGGAGGTAGACAGGCACATGCATGATGCAGAGCAATCTAGTTAACCACATTAAATTGAGGGAGACAACACCATAAATTGTACCCTTTGCTAATGCATTTATTTCTTCCATGTGCTTCTTATCAAAACAAGTATATATCTTTATGTATTTATTTATTAATAATTCTATATAACTAGTATTTGATTGCCTCTCAAAATTAATTTCAATATCTAACCAAATATATTATTAATACTCCACATATAGTATGAGCTTCTACCATTTTTGGGAGTGATTACACGGACACACACATGTCACATGCTGGCCTTCACCTATCTTCTAATTGAGTATTTGATTCATAATGTATTCATTCTCACATCACATGTAAAATAAGTGGACAAATTTAAATCATTTAACCTCATTTTCTATAGAATCTCGAAATAAAACACTTACTAAGAACAAATTATATTTCAAACTAGGATACTTATTCGGAGACGGTAGGAGTATAAATGAAATAAAACTATACAACAAAAGCAAATTAGCAGATGACAAATTAAAAAAATAGTGATAGTCAACAATATCAATCACTCGTAGCCTAAAAAATCAAAATTTAAATACAAAACTGGAACTTCCTCACAAGTGGTGGTCCAAAATAATAAAAATTAAGCCTATGTTATTAAAAGAATAAATTGATTAGGTGCACAGGAGAAACTTACTAATGACTATCACTCATTTATCACTTTTTTAATTGATTAATTTATGAGTATTGAACAGCAATAATAATAAATTGAAAATGATTTATACTTCCTACTCCTCCATGACACGATTGTCCAAGTCCAACCCCGATTTATTTCCGCAATTTATTATCGTTATATCATACTACTATTTTTTGTATTTTATGATACAAGTGAAGTAAGATTCAATAACGAAAAATAAGAAGGAAATGAGGAATTTGAAACTGATGCAAGTGAAATGACGAAACTGCCCTTCAATTAATAAGAGTGACCCCCAAAACAGCTGTTTAGTGAAAGGAAGGCAAGACCAGACTGATGGTTTCCCACATTAAGTAGTTTTACCGTTAATACCCCCCACCCCCACCGCAGCATTTTCCCACCGCGTTTAATCTCAAGTGTAAAGTGTAAACACTTGACTTCGTTTCAAAATAAATTATTCTTAACTACCACCATAGGGGTAATCCAGTCATTTCGCCAGTCCCAACAATTTGACCGGCGACTAGAATCACACCACACCATTAACACCACCACCACCACCACCACCACCACCACCAGCCGGTGGGAGCACCACACACACACACACGCACAGTGAATAGCGGATGAATGTGCGATAAAATCATGATTTCTGAAATGAGAGAGAGAGAGAGAGAGAGAGAGAGAGAGAGGTTACGAGGATACGAGCGGCGAGGGAATGGGTGGGGCCGCGGGAGGAGAGGGAGGCGAGGGCGGCCTCGGCGGCGGAGTGCTCGGCCTGGCGGAGAGTGGAGCAGTAGTTAGGGCTCTCGAAGTTCTCGCCGTTGAAGATGACGATGGCCTTGAAGCGCGGCGCGTGGTCCGGACCCTCCCTTATGCACGTGTACGACGGCAAGTTGAAGCAACTCCTTTGCGCTAGCTCCTGCAGCTGGTTCTTATACATCTCTCTCTCTCTCTCTCTCTAGAATACGTTCCGGATATCGTCGGAGGAAATTAATAGGGCGGGTTTAGGATCGGAGGGAGGCGAGATTGGTTGTTTTAGAGAGGAATGCTCTGCCGCAGAGAGAGAGAGAGAGAGATCATGGTTCGGTTGGTTATAAGAGTGGACATTTCCCCTTTTCTTCTTTTATATTATTATCTTTTCCTCTTCCACCTATTATATCCTACACCAAAATGAAATGCCTACAATTTAATAGTATTCCCTATATTAATTAATAATAATAACAAGCTTTCGATTTTTAGAAAGCCACTTATAAATATCATATTAATTCATAATTAGATAGGAATGCAAACATTTATACTGATTGTGTGTGTGTTTCATTAATTCTACTACTCATCATATTCTAAAAATATAATGTTCTATTGAATAAGTGTCACATTTTATAATCTTATACAAAAATGATGTCATGTCATCCATTCGATCTTTAGTTGTTTAAGTCTTCCTTGCGCTAATTGAGGATAGAAATTCTGACGGAATGAATAGTTTCAGTTTAAATATAAATTTCGACGGAATGAGATTTTTATTCGAAGATTGGGAGTATTTAGATATCATCTTAAACTCTCTCCATTGCATTAACAAATGTTTATATTGTTTTATCGAAGTTTAGTTATTCTTGAAGAACTATTTTAATGATAGTTAGGTATTTCTATATTTTGTGTTCGGACTGAGTATAAAACTTTTTTTTTTTTTTCAGGTATAGTTGTTTTTTCAACAAATTGGTTTTATAATTACAAGCAATGGTATAATATTGATCTCATTTTGCATGATACAAAACTATTCATTTTGAACTTATTTCATTCTCAGTTTTTTCTATCTCTTTGAAATAAAATGACTAAAAACAATTATTTTCCATCAATACATACTATCAACGATTATGCTGTCAGCATAAATATAATAGCCTATATAAAATAAATTTAAAATTGAGTATAATTAATTGGATCGAACTGGCGGTTTAGACCAATAAAGAATGTATCAATTATTAGAACACTTAACCAATATCCCATATTAATCAAAGTCGAAGATAAGGTTAAAAACTCATAATTACGTCTATATCAACATCATAAATCCTCAACTATTTATAATTCAAAAATTAGATACTTAGGTTATGTTAATTTTAATGATTAATGTCAATAATTTGATAGCCTGACATTAAATACCATTTCTTATGTATATTACTCACATGACAACACAATATTTGTGCTTGATATAAGGATATTTAAAACTTTAGCTTGTTTACATAAATTTTTAGCTACTAAAACTCTTTACATGAATTGCTGGATTCTAAATTCTATTTTTGTTTTGTTTTAATGAAATTTAGGCTACTAACTAAAGTTTCGTGCATACTGAGCCAAAATTGTACTTGAATACAAAAAACAAAGAAAAGAAATGGAGAAAGACAAAGAAAAGTCAGACTGTCGTCGGAAAGTCAACGGTTTGGAAAACTGAATTTGCAGAAATATATGATTTGTAATCTAATCACGTGATTTTATCATAAGATATTAAGATGTGGTCCATCAGCAGCAAATATTAATATTTTCAAATGTGTTTTTTTTTTTTTTTTTTCGTTTCTTCTTTTCCAAATCACCCATGATATAGATTTGAATTATTTATCCTTTTTAAATCTTCAAGGATAAGTTGATTATATTAGGCCATTTGACCAATAAATTAATTTTACATTATATATTACTAATAAGCTTCCTATTTGACACTTGTTATCAATACACATTTTTTACTTTTTGAAAAATCTAAAGAATAAATTAGAAGTAAGGGCAAACAGAATAAATTTATCAGTTATTTAGTACGTGTGTTTTAATGGATAGGGATATTTATTAACGGATGGCGGACTATATACATTTTTAGGGCCAATTGATAAGCTAACAAAGAGGGTGCTGTCAAAATTCTCAACTCTTATTGCAAATATTTTTTTGTTCATTGATTAACATCTTCTACCTAAACTTATCTTCGTCATAAAGAGTTTGGATTTCTTCAGAAGTGGAATAGACGGAACAAGAAATCCTAACTTTTTTCTTCTTCTTGTTCTTTTTCATTTTTGGCAGCTGTGAATAATACCCAAAAAAAAAGAGCATCTATTTTAGATTTTAACTTCCAACAATGATAATGTCAAAATATTATTTTTCATTTGTTCAAAATATTAGCACAATCTGCGATGAAATTCCACATTTTGGCCCCAAAATCACTATTAATAGTGGGAGAGCCATCATTTTGTGGGGGGAAAAGCCGCACCATAGATAGAATCTTTTCCAATTATAAAAAGGAGATACATCTTTTCAATTGATAGCGAGGCAGTAATAATGTTGATTAATGGGTTACGGAAAATTCTTGTACTATTAAAATATTATCATGTGAGCGGTGAGTAGAGTTAATATACACCAACGTAGGAATCTCTCCCAAAATGCAAATACACCCTTACACTAGTGCTTCAAACATAACGTTAGTTGCTGCCAGATTCCTATAGTTCCAATCAATAGCACATATCCCTAATGTTAAGTGTGCTATTAATTGGAACGATAGGAAGCTAGCAGCACATGACACTTTGGGGGTTCATCTGCATAGTAACTCTCGATTAATCTAGTACTTTTTTACATTACAATATGCATAGCCAAATCAAGAAATAAAATACGAGATTGAAACATAGACAAAGAATTCGTGCTTTATTTTGCAACTAAGCAAGCATTCACTTTAGAGACAACAAGAAGTTGCGCTGTCATGGTAAAGATAAAAGAACCCTTGAAGGCTTAAACAGAACCATATCTCAAATCCATAATTTCCTTTAGAATTCACAGCCTCAAATAAGTGGAATATAAGCGCTTCCTACATTACATGGTCTATAAATAAAAAGGCTACAATTTTGTGCATTCTAGCTTAGCAACCGTACAGTGTGGTCCGTCATACCAGAGTGTTCCGCATACTGTAATTAATTTAGGCCACAGGGAAAAAAGGCAAAATTTGATAGGGGAAGCTTAAGTTTAGTAATAATAAAAGAAAAAGATTAGAATACATGGCAGTATACAGAATATTTGCAAGAATCACCACGAAAAAGGGCTTGCTCCCAATAAGAAAATCTCATTTTCCACATCTTTCACCCATTGACAAACTCGGTTGCATATTTTTATTGCAAGAGCCTGCAAAATGGAGTCGTCACCATATTCAGCGGAGCGGAGCGCATAGTAAACCAGAGGAACGAACCAGAAGGGGACAGGACAACAAGAGAAAAGCAATAACAAATAGGCAAAAAATAAGCGTAGCATAGAATGACTTTATGGCAGTTAAATGACACGAGAGTTGACTAAAACAGATACTGTAACAAGTTAAACAGCGAAAGTAGATGATTGATAGATCAAACCTTGTCTGCGAGGGGATCAAAAGCTGCATAAAGTTCAAAATCTTGTGTGACCCAGCAAAGCAGCACTGTGATAACGAAGGACTAGTTAGAAACTTCACAACGGTATAACAGAACAATTTAACGGTAAGGGACAAGTATAAAAATTAAAATAAAATAAATAATCGTCTTCGGTTTAATATTTAAGCAATCTAGTCCAAATACTTATCCAGTGAAAGGACAGATCAAATACTTCTCTAGAAACTAAAGAATGGGACAATCTCGTACTGTCCTTTCCCCTCCCTCTAACAGCTAGGTAATGCTTCAAGAGGCGATACGTATGAAGTTCCAGTTTAATGAAATGCACTTAGTCATCTCATAGGGATATAGACAAGACTTCAGATAACTTTTTGTTATTTCAAATATGGGCTGATTTGCAAGGAATTAGCATGCTTTCTCTTCACTAATTCTTAATTAGTGTTGGGTGGGAAGATGAATCAACAATAACTAATCAAAAGCTCTCATGCAATGCACGTGGAGAAAAAAATGAAGAGAATAAGGAAGATCTACCATAATCTTCATCTCTTCTGAACTGGGTTTTGTGAGGTCCTATTCCTTTTTCATGCATGGATGCATAAAGTCTCTGATAGGCCCTATATAATCTGCAAAAGAAGGATAGTGCAGCTCTGTTTTAATATCATCATGCAAAAGTCCATTGCAACAGAAAAAGCATAGAGTAGACAGTCACAACTTAAAATGCCATATTCACCTTTTTTGCTGTCTCAAGCTGTTGATTGGTGACGAGAACTCAGATGACACGTATTGGTCAAGATAAATACTTCTATAAATGAAATGCCAGAGTCCGGCTGGACCACCGATCCCAAGAAATCCGTCTGCCATACTCCCTGGGGAACCTCCAGGTCTTGGTTGACCTAAATGAGAAGAAACGGCACCAGCACGAGAAGTGGGTTCAACAAGCAAATCCTCGATATGCATACCACCATCAACCAGTGATCTTTGAACTTCACTCAGTACATTTGAGTTCGAAAGTACAGTCTCAATCCGAATCCTAAAAGATGCAACGATTGTTTGTTTATATTCAACAAAATTGGATCATGCAGTAGCCATGTTGTGATGCCTCGGACAATGATATTAATATAAACATTAAGATTGAAACTTTACCTGCAATCTTTTAAATGATAGAAGGCATCAGAACTTGTGGTGAGCAATATCAGGTATGTATCAATCTGTAATTAGATTCAATACTTCATCACTGTTTTAACAAATTGAATAGGCAACACATAAAGTAAATCACAACTAATATTCCAAGATTTCGACTCATTGCATCAGCTCACAATCTGACTAGCTTACCATTGTTTGAGATATTTGGTTAAAGAGGAGCTCGAAGTTTTCAGACATTCTGTACAAATAAAGTATAACTTACATCAAAATAATGCACGTAAGCATAAAGAAATGCCATGGGATTGTATCTTGGCAGGCAAATTGGTGAGAAAGACTCAGATGTCCTGCATAAAATTGAGAAACATGTAAAACGATTATCCTCAGAGTTCATTCTAATTAATGCATTACATCAAAATTAGGGCTGGAAAACTAATAAAGCTATGTGAAAGAATGAATATAAAGGAACTTGTTGAAAGCTAAGTGCGGATTTGAGAACTGGAACAAAATTTTGGTGAGAAATTATTTCACCCTAATTTTGTTCAACGCATTACAGTGGTAGGATATAAAGGACCTGCCAGTACTCTCTTTAAGAGATTCACCTTTTTCAGACATGGCATCTGGATTTCATCTCTAACATACTTCAATATTTAAATTTTGTTCCTCCTTCTAATCATGGATCCAAAGTTCTCTACCATAAAAGCCAAAATTTTTCCATGCGCACTCAATAAACAGTACCACATTTGCACAGACTTGCACTTGTGACATAAACAAACCTAATCAAATAATGCTTCTACATCTAGATTCATGGATTAGGAGTTGCACAAGCAAACATACCTGAAAGATTCAGACGACATGATAAAATTGGAGAGCAACATTATATCATCAGGATGAAGAGATGCTTTTTGGGCACTAACAAGACTGATGACCTGCATTGCATTACATGATGTCAGTTTTTTATGTTACTTAATTACAGCCAAGAGATGATATGGCTTAATTTGCACGACTTCACTGCCTTAAAGAAAGCCCACGTATGTTTTCCTATTACCGGTAATTCGGTATAGTGGAATTAACCAAAAAAGAAAGTTATTATGATGAACATAGGCTACATGAGGAGCAAATCAGAAAAATTATTGTGTTGAATATAACCCATAAAATTAAAGGCTATGAAGTTATGCCACAAGTCTTGCCTTAGGGCGAATAGTTGAAAGAGTGGAGACAGCATATTGACGGATGATATCTGTTAAGTAATGTGCAAGTAAATTTGAGGAGAAGCAGTAATCAACACCATCGCCTAAATCTAGAATATCCAACTCTACTGGTCTACCCCTTATGCAGTTATCCTATTTTCTGCAATAAAAAACCACCCGAGAAAATCCAAAGATATAACAGTTACCTTATGTTTGCACATCAAAAGTGCAAATTGGACTCCTGAGCCAGCTACATCTAGTAAGACAGAAGCCGCAGCTTGACGAGTTGCATAAGCAAGGGGAAGACATGAGTAGGCATGAAGAAAAGTGGCAGGATTCCTATAATCAGCACAGCAAGCACATTTTAATTAATAATTATGGAATCTTGCTAACACTTAACTTTCAGAAAGTTTCATAAACCACAAGGAGCACGTTGATATTACAAAATTGAATATGCCCAAATAAGATAGGGAGGATTATGAAACTCTCTGTACAGTTTAAAGACGTACCAACTCAAAGAATGGATAAGAGACGAGAAGACAGCATCAGTTCCCCCAAGCAGCGATGTCATATCAAATTTTGGATTCTTCTCAAAACAGCGATTCACAGACTTAGTCAGGATTAGTATCATCTGCATGCAGAAATTAATATATGAGAAAAAGGATCCACACAGAAGTAACTGAATAACATCGAAAATCCATTTCTCACAAGAAACATAAAGAGTTCTGTGTACATGAGGGAAAATACCTGACCGTAAAGCAGCTCCAGCTGACCCTTTAATGATTCATAAGGTTCATCCGTGCAACTTATGCAGACCAAGTAAATTGGTCCTTTCACAAGAAAAACAACCTGACATATTAAGCCTCACATCAGTTGATATGACATTTATGGCAAAAGAGATCCAGTCTACAATACCAGCTTAAGCTACAAAGTAAGGGTCCTTAAATGTTTCTTGGACGAAGCAAAACCCAACCAGTACTGAGTGGAAAATAAATAAATCAATGCAACTTCATGAAGGCCTCTAATTACGATGAAAAGATGATAATAACCTGGTGTTTACCAGCTCTAACCAAATTGACCCGGTCTCCCCTGAAAAGCATTCAACAGTTTAAGATATCCAATAACCGAGCTGCTAAACAGTACAAAACAGAACAAGTATCTGTCACGGGTAGCGTACCCATTTTCGACAAAGGAAATAATGGCTTGCAAAGTTGCAGAGAATCCAGCTAGCTTGTGTTCATCCCCATATCTACAAGTCAATAACACGACCAGACAGGAGAATGTTATCCATATGATACATACGAACGAAATAGCCAGTAACAAAATGAAGTGATTTTAGCACCATTTTAGTACCAACTGAAGAATATGAGTTTGTTTCACAGTGCCAATACACACAAGTAGACACAAACCTCGAATATATGGGTTTCCCAGAGTGACTCAATATAAAGAAGTGTTTCTTCCTTTTCCTCCAAGAAACCGAAGCATCATCCTGGGATTAATTAATTAATCAGACATATATGAGCACGTATCATAAAACCCATGCAGTTCATTAATTAATCACATAGTTAAAGCATTCATCATTAAACCTGTGGTAACAGGCTATCTAATGCGTTAACAACTAGAGCTTGTAAATTTCCTAAATAATTAGATTACAAAGCCATAATGAATAAGATATGCAGAAAACTGCTAAATTCCAGCTAACCTCATCCGCGTGCCGTTTCCCAGATACCCACTGACTATTGGAACCGGAAACCCCATCATTTTCAACCCCTCGAATTTCACTATCATCTTCGTCATCATCAATGATTTCATCGCCGCCGCTGGTGCTCCCCATCTCACCAGCGTAGCCGCTGCTGCCTGGACTCAACGGCCGTTCGAGCTCATCTACAAGCCGCTCCATCGTGAAAACGTCCTCCACATTAACTCCCGAAGACTCTGCCTTCAAATTACTCTCAAAATGCTGATCCTCCACGAAATCAGCATCACCTTCAGCTCCAATTTCTTCACTCAACGATCCATTCATGGTCTTTGGCAGCAGCCGCGACTCCGCCTCCGCGTCCTGATCTTCCAATTCCTCTTCCTCTTCACCATCAAACGTCGCCGTCGGTGAACGCGAGGACATTGAGATTGAGGCCAATTGATTCTCAAGAGCATCAAGCGATTGGTCAATCAAGTCCGGATTCTTATTAGGCTCCGGTTCCGGCTCCGATACTGGTTCCGGTTCTGGTTCCGGTTCCGAATTGGAATCAGAATTAGGGTTCCGATCATCTCTTTCGGAGGAGGAATTCGATGATGAAGAATTAGAATCAGAGGGCATTGTCGATCACAAAATGAAAGTAACAAATAATTCCAAAACTGAATTTGACGAATTTTCAGAAAATTCGGAGTATAATGAACGAAAACCCTACTCCTAAGAGAATGAAAATTTGAAGCTCAGTGGTGGTGGTCGCATCCGGGGTGGCGGTGAAAGAGAGACAAAACACAAGACGACGACGTTTATTTGACCGGTAGGTGGTGGGTGGGCTTGTGATTGGAGCGCGGGGATTAGGTGCGCAACGGTATGCTAATTCATGGGCCTCAGAAATGGGCTTTCTAATCGGGCTTTGCCACCCAGGAAATACCCATTGGGCCCACTTAGATTTAGTATAGTGAATGATTTATAACGAGTCTAATTTGGATTGAATCCTGCAATTGAGCGGGCCGAGAACACTTTAGGACACAAGAGTAAATTTTCAGCCTTTCGGGCCGAATCAAAGGAGATCACTTTGAAAAGTTAAGAGAACTAAATTATAATTCTTTCATCCATAATAAGTGTAGCTCAATTTTCTTTTCATAAATGTTAAAGTTATCCTTTGAATATTTATTTATTTCTTTATTTATATTCTTCATTTAAAGGTAAAAGTATATTCACTCATTATTCACTAAGAATATATCTATCTATCTAACTTTTTTTCACCCACTCTTAAAACTCATGTCACTCTCTCTGAATCATACTTATCGTGAATGGAGGGAGTAATGTTGAGTAGAGTTACAACCCAATGTTTAAGTTGGTCTCATTTTGAAATGGATTGAAGATATGAATTTCGAATAAAATTTAATAATTTGAATTCGAAATAGACGTGTCTCGTCGTGAAATAATTTCAAACAAGATTTTCCACTTAATTGAATAGGAGTAGGATACTAGCTTGGTACCCAGGGCTTGTTTGCATTCAAGCTTATTTAATTACTTATAATTAGAGGGGAACTTTCACCAGGGGATTTGGACATGATTATCGTGGAGGACATACACGAGTTGGCAAAGAAGATATTTTACGTATCTTTTGTTTATGATAGTCGATAACTTAATTATGCAGCTCACTACGTGTCCAAAGGTCCCGATGGAATTTATTGTAATGAAATTCCGACTCATATTAGCCTTTATATGTAATCTCTTTTTCGTAATCAATGAAAATTTTTATTATAAAAAAATTCATTTATAATTAGAATTATTATATGGGTCGTGCTAGTTCAGCCAAGCCTGTCTAGACAAATGGTATGGACTCTAACTAGACTTACCTTTATATAGGGCTGCTAATACGGATTTCGGGTATTTAGGTAACCTAGTTTCGACCCTGAACCTGACGGGTAACTGGGTATCCAATACCCGAAATTAACGAGCCCAGTATGGGTTGAAGAATTTTTTTTTAGCTATCCAAGTAACGAGTATACATGTCCGGTTGTCCCGTCCCAATTATGTGTCGTACTACCAGGATTTAAATTTTTAAGAATAAAATTTATTCATTGCTTGTTGTATAATTATTCTAAAAGCATCTTCTTTAATTGTTTTCTAAAGCAACTTTTAGTTATGAATTAATTATTTTCCAAGTGATTGTCATGCTTATGCTTTTGGGTTATATTATCATTTGTAGTAATTAACGAATGAATTTGGCCTTGATTTATTAAATATTTATTCATAATTTACAATTTACATATCTACATCTACGTATTGTATATAATACATACGTATAGATACTTAGATATCATCTGTTGATGTTCGAACTTAATCTATTAATTGTATAAGTTCGTTTTAATTTTTAACCTAGGTAAGGCTTATTTTTTTATTTTAATTTTTACGCGGATTATCCGATCTAGATATTTAGGTACTCGATTAACTTGAGCAAGATGGAACTAAGTATTTTTTTTTTAGACACATTTCCGGGGCCGGATAATGTACCCGACCCTATCCGGTATTTGTAGCCCTACCTTTGAAATAGAACCTTATATGAACTTTATCCGTATCAGTCAGGAATTAGCTCTTCGTGGGTTTCAATAAGATATATTGTTCTCTTTAAAAGCCTGGCATGCTCCGCCCATGGGCCCAATCCAAATTGGGCTTATCGACCCAGCTGGTCCAGTTTGTTTGACAATTCTCTACCTATATCCAAATAATAAATAGATAGTAATTTTGAACTCTTACCTTTCAATATTTAGATGTAATTGGATAATTTGCTAATCTACTAAAGTAAACAAGATAACAAAATATTTCAATTTGAAAAGTGGTTAGATTCAAAACGTACTTAGTTTCGGAGTTTGACCAATATTGCAGATTTCTGGTGGGTGACGGCGTTAAAAAATACTTTAGCACTACATGTGATGTAAGTTACGTTAGTTAAATGTGGTGATACTTAAATAATTAGTATTGTGTGGTAGAGTAAATTTTTTTTTGAAGAGCTTAATGATTATCTAATAATTAGTTCACTTCATTTTCAATATACGATATCAATGTTGCTTTCATATTTTGACAATTTGCTTATGTTGATATATTTTAGTCAAATCAAATTCTATAGTGAATTGATTCGAACAATCAATGAGCTGTAATATCATACTCAATTAGACGAACAGGTGTTTGGTTTAAAAAAATAATGTTTTCGTAATTTATAAAATTTGTCATGCTAATTTATAATGGGAACAGGAAATTATTGATATTAAAATTGTGGGTGACTATAAATGTCAAGCCAAGTACAATTAAAGTGAAAAGGTTAAAATAACCTACTAGTTATAAAGTATAGTGCAACTGTGCAAAACAAATGTTATAAAATAAAATATACCTTGATAACCTCTCTTAAAAGAAAGGTACATATTCATATTTAATCGCAATTTGATCATTGATTATTACCTTAATTAGTACCAAAATGCAATTCGGAGGCACTAATATGCCAATGTCCCAAAATGGCCTCTCGGATATCCAACAGTCACCACTATATTCACTCATTTTCTTTATTTCATTTTATTTGCTTTCAAACTTTTAAATTTGTTTTCATGGTTTTCTGGAAAGAGTTTTGTATGAATTCATCAAAATAAAGCTCGGAAAGATAAATTAGACAACGATATGGTCTAAATCGACGGCCTAGCCTAATAGATCGAAACAATGTGAATTAGGACCTAAGCTTCTACCAAAAAATAAAAATAAAAATAAAAAGAATTAGTCTGATTAGTGTGAACCACAATAACCTAAATCGGGACAGTTAAAAAATCGAGTGAGTTGTCTGTTTAATCAAAATTTTCTCATTTCTTAATAGTCTAACCCCATTACTTTACTTATGAATTTCATAATAAGTATTGTTTCAGATATTTTTGGGACGTGTTTTATTTTTGTATGTGAAACTTGTTCATCCCTCTATTTTGTTTCTACTCCAACACATGATAGAATAAAAATTTATAATGTGAAAGATATAATTATGGAAACATTTGATATTGAAAATATCTTCAAAATATGCCCGACCCTACTATTATGCAAAGGCATTTCAGCCATTCAATAATCAAGAATCAAGACAGAGCTCACATTAAAGATCAATAATTTCTTCTTTTTTTTTTTAACGTGAATGATCAATAAATTTCTAATCATTTAAAAAGGAAATACTAAATCACATTACCAGAGTCAGTCACAAATAAAAGTATCTTCATATTTATAAACCTCCAACATATATAATTACACTGCCAATATAACATAAACTAATTAAATTCCAAATTGTTAGTTTTGAAAGTATAACCACAAACTAAATTGTTGAAATTTCATTATCGTATATTATGTTGATGCTGTAACTCTCCAGGCCCACCGGCACGTGTTATAGTCCAGATATATTGGCAATGTAGGGTTATATAATGATTCCCAAAATTATTAATTGTAAATAAGAAATTTATGTGGATCTTATCCGCAAATATATTACAAAGAAACAAACATTTGTACTAATAATTTACTGTTATAAACTAGAGAGAAGCGAGAGAATATAGAAGAGAATATGAATCAAGTGTATAGTATAAGAATTGTGTGTATCCAATATGAGGACCAAAGACCTCTATTTATACAAGTACAAAGCTAGGGTTTTAGGGTAGATAACTTGTAGTATATATCTATAAGATATTTACAACACTCCCCCTTGATGACCAATCCCTAAAATAAATGTTGCCTCATTAAAACCTTGCTCACGAAAACCCAGTGGGACAAAACCTGATCGAAGGAAAAAGAGTACAACTGCTCGCTTGAACTTGATCATTTCATATGTTGAATTGGCGCATGCCGATCTTGTGTACTAACTTTATGAATGTTGATGTCGGCAATGTCTTCGTGGATATAAGTCTGCCAACTCTGACGATGATACAAGTATAGCACTTTTCATTTGACATGTCTCATTAAAAATATCCTTAGAAAAAAAAAACCCTGTGGAAAAAAAACTTGATAGAGGAAAAATAATATGACATACATTACTCATGTGTTGCATCAAGTTGCCTCGTGAAAAACCTTAACTAATAAAACTCCTGAGGTAAAAACTTAGTAAGGAGAAAAAGACAAGTACAACCATTTGACCTTAGAGCATAATTTTTATATTTGCTCAAAACCTTCATGACCAAATCTTTACAAATATGTTGTGGTTTCTCGCTCCCCCTGAAGATAATAATCTTCAAAATAACATATTTCAATACTATAAACATATCTTTATAGATGGGAGGAGTGAATAAATCAACAAGTGTATCACTAAACTAACAAACTTTTGTGGTCATGGTTCTTAAGGAACTCATTTGTGCAACACAAGTTCTATAATTCTCATAAAGAATAATGGGGGATGTATTTCATATCATTACACCAATGTAAAATATTGTTTTATGAGAATGAGATAAATACTCAACATTCTAGTTGCATCAATGTCAACCTCTATAAAATATTGCTAAGGTTGTCTTAACCTTGAAGATAACAAATGATATGCTTAATATCATTTCAATGTCTCATTGTGAGAACATTTGGATCTTGCTAGCAAGTGAATTTTGTTATATCAGCTGATAGAATAGTGCTTAGCACTTAAAACAGGAAATTTATAGGTCCATAATATAATCGTTATCTTCTATATTCACTTTCAAGGAAAGTGAAGAGAGACAATCATTGGGTCTAACTAGATGTGATTTATCACAAATCTCATTACAATATTCACAACCTTTCACATAGGTTAATTGGTGTAATAATAAGCTCCTTTAGGAGATGCTCGATCTTATATCGAGTCAATTAGTTAAGTATTCCAAACTCTATCTAAATGAGTTGGCTTTTTCAATAATACAAGTCATTCAAAGACTTTGTGATAAGTACTCAAGTACGTCATATATCCTTACTTTATAAGGAATTCACACTTGTTGTGAATTTATATTTCTCTTTATTCGAAATATTGAGTCTATAAAAGACTTTGATATATTCACGTCTAATGATCCAACCAATATACGGATCAATATTATGCTTCACTGCCAGATATATTAAACAATGGAACATGATGCCATATTAGGAGAATATACATGCATAATCAAATGAATTTAGGATCACCGCCTAAATCAATGAGCTATTAACAATGCTTTATTCTCATCAATTTCTTTTCTCTTAGTACAGTTACTCATTTGTGTCAATATTAAATTGACATTTGTACTATAGAGCAAATATATATAGCGATTAAGCTTTGTTGCCTCAATGCTTCTTTCAAATTTATTTAGTGCTTATGGCACTTTAATTACTCTTTGATTCTAGATCAAAAGTATCATTTCAAAATGATATAAGCAATTTTGTCGAGGCAAAAGTATTGTCGACAATAATATATTTTTCATATATCCTTACTTTATAAGGAATTCACACTTGTTGTGAATTTATATTTCTCTTTATTCGAAATATTGAGTCTATAAAAGACTTTGATATATTCACGTCTAATGATCCAATCAATATACAGATCAATATTATGCTTCACTGCCAGATATATTAAACAATGGAACATGATGCCATATTAGGAGAATATACATGCATAATCAAATGAATTTAGGATCACCGCCTAAATCAATGAGCTATTAACAATGCTTTATTCTCATCAATTTCTTTTCTCTTAGTACAGTTACTCATTTGTGTCAATATTAAATTGACATTTGTACTATAGAGCAAATATATATAGCTATTAAGCTTTGTTGCCTCAATGCTTCTTTCAAATTTATTTAGTGCTTATGGCACTTTAATTACTCTTTGATTCTAGATCAAAAGTATCATTTCAAAATGATATAAGCAATTTTGTCAAGGAAAAAGTATTGTCGACAATAATATTTTTCATTCTCCAAAGTTCATGGCAATTTCAATCAACCAAATTTTTATCATTTCTTGATGATATCTTCTTTCTAATTATTCCGTAATCCCAATATTGTGATCTATAGTGCACGTGCATATGCATTGGGATTTTCTCGTCTTTAGGACGATCCTCTTTATGAGGCTTATATAGAGTGATATAATTTCTTTATTTAATTTGTATTCCGCGGATTTTTTTATCTCAAGCACCAATATAGAGATCTCTTACACTTTCGGCGTTAAAGAGTATCATCTATTTATTTATTTCACGAAGAACTTCAATTCTTTATGGTGCATATACATATATGTATATAAGATTTCATCACTCTTGGCAGTTTATAATTGAACTTTTAAGTTTATACGCGTGAATATTTAATTCAAATTATATACCCCAATATTTTATTGAGGATTATTGAGACTTAAACTTTGCAACATATGTTCGTTGATGAGAATTTGCACAGGCTAGTCGATGGCCTAAACCGAACTGATGTTGTTGCTTGTAATTTATGCAAAGATATTCATTAGTATCTTTTGCTATTGTCTGAATGTGATATCGATTACTTCGAATATCATTCTTAGTAAGTTTCTTTTTGATTTACTAGAGTAAATAAGATACTCTATGATTTAGTATCATAAATTGATACAAGCTCTTCGGAGCTATTTGTTTTCCGTGCACTTATGCACATAAATTAGGATAATATTTTTCATATATTTCCCAAAATATTGCTCATCAAAGCATGTAATATTCTTTAGAAATATAACTTTTGTGCTGTTTCAATAGCATCAATTTATAATCATTCAAGATTATTTGTGTTTCTTTAGAAACAACGATTGTTACATCATAGTAAGATATAAACAATATGTTTGCAAAATAATAAGTATAATATATCATCAAATATAGATAATATATTCAAACAAATAACACGATGCAAATCTCAAACAATCGACATAACATCACTATAAGTTTCATCAAATCATATCAAATTTTTAATTTATTTCATTCATATTCTTTGCCTTAGAAGGCTTTACGAGAATTATACAATCTAAGAGATAAATCCATGTTAGCAATTATATATGAAGTCAATATGCACCGATGATGTACCCAACAGAAGATGTGCGAATTTCAATAAATTTACATATACCTTGACTTCAATATGCATCAATTCTGACTCGATCGGCACATATAAGAGATATTTCATTGCTTCACATAATTAAATGGTGATAAACTTTGTAAATATCGTGGGCTGTAATTTACATAACTTTGCATATTCAAATTAAATCTCACCTCATAGAAAATATATGATTCTTTCCTATTGCATAGGAGAGGATCAAAAAAGGTAGAACTATCGTGTTGATAACATGTTATGAACTAGAGAGAAGCGAGAGAATATAGAAGAGAATATGAATCGAGTGTATAGTATAAGAATTGTGTGTATTCAATATGAGGACCAAAGACCTCTATTTATACAAGTACAGAGCTAGGGTTTTAGGATAGATAACTTGGTCAACACTCATATAGTATATATCTATAAGATATTTACAACATTTACAATATAAATTTGCCAGCGAAAATTGCTATATTTTTATTCTTAAAAAAAAAGCAATTTAGAGGGCACATCAAAGAAAACTACAAAAAGCATAATAGACAACAAAAACGTTTCTTTTAGCTTTACAAGGCTTTTTGACTACTATTCTCATTTCTAATTTTTTTTAAATTTATTTTTTAGATAACGATGACCGTAATTAGTACGGACACAGTGACCATAGTTATTATATATATATATATATATGAAATTATCAAAACTCAATATCTGAATTTTGTAAGTTTACATGACCTGCATTATGAAAGTAAACAATAAAGTAATAGTATGTTTTATTTTCCAAAAGAAATTTCATAATTTAGAGCTTCTCCAATGGAGTGCCCTATACAAATTTTCCCCTATTTTGAAGCATCGTTTTCCTCCAGCAGTGCTCTATCTGCCTACTATACTTTATTTCAGAAAAATGAACAGTGTTGCTTCATATGTAGTGCATAGTGTAAACTGCAAGTTTTAAATAACAAATTTTTGAAAGACTACATTCGAATCCTAACTCTGCGAAGACTCGGGTTTATTCATAAGATTCGAGCCATTTATACTAAGGATTGATTATAATAGCTCCGATTAAGCATTAACATCTTGATTAAGTCTTGTTAATATGAGATAAGACCATGTAGCGTTGCTTCACAAGTAGTGTGTTACATAAATTTGTCAAAAATGGACACAAGTACACAACCACATCACTATTCATTTATGTATGTATGTTATTCCCTCCGTCCACGAAATAATTATCACTTTTGTTATTTAAGTTTGTCCACGAAATGGTTGCCACTATTGCTACTTCACTCACAGTTATTGTAGGACCCTCAACTCCACTTACAACAATACTCACTATTATCCATTACTACCTATCATTTTTTAAAAACTCGCACCGTCAACAACGTGACAATCATTTTGTGGACCGAGAGAGTATTATTCTTTATTAATTAAGATTAGTTATATAGTTTTACATAATCAAACAAATAAAAAATAACATATTTAAAAATATTCTTTTATTGTATAAAAAATACAGACTAGTGAAATAAATTATTATTTTACTCTATTTAATGTAAAAATTGCTCTATTTTAAAGAAAATAACCTGGCGGTGTGTTGTCCTTTATAATAACGTTGCACAAAACAAAGTAGTTGACGTCAAGAGTGACGGCGTTAAAGTCGACCACTCAAAATTCGCTGTCACAATAAAGCAAGATGGCGACGGCGGAACCCATACAAAACGCCACCTCCTTTACGCGATAATTACAGTCAACTAAACGTCCCGTTCGTGGGGCCCACCCTGTTATAATCCAACGGCTCTGATCATCTCATCCCTCAATCTCGCTTGAAAGGACTGATTGGCCCTTTTTTCTCCTTCGCTTCCAACACCAAGCAATTCTCTACTCACACTATTTAGGACCATCTAAAAATTAAAGGAGGATTTTCATTTTCGCTTTATTTATTATTTGGGTATTTCTGCTTTTCTTTTTTTCTCATTGGCGGACAGGTTGTTATTACGAGATGTCTATTCTTTCTTTTATTTTACTTGTAACAATCCAATAATTGGAGATGATCTTTCCTTATGACCAAGTCGAAAATAGTACATTATGACCTATCCATCTGAAATGCGTAAGAATTTATTTTACTCATGTAAAATGGATGATATAGCAACTGATAAATCACAGTGGAAAAAAATATTACGAATATGCGACATACTTGACTTATTATATTTTAATATCAGTGAGATTCGAATTAAACTATCTGGTCAAAAGAATACTCGTTCTAAGGCGACGATAAATTTGAGAATCTTGTTATGAGTTTCAAATAAATATATAATGATCATACATTCATACTGACAAATGAAGAATTGATTAATATGAGATCAATTTTAACAAGTCAATATAATGTTGCACACTTGTACCCGATAAAGACCGTTATTGCTACTACAAATAAATAATATTTCATGAGGGACAAATTCTCGCCATATGATAATAGTAAATATACATACTTATATATAAATGTAGATTCGAAGAAATAAAATGTATATTGTACTTCAAACTGCTTATTAACGGTACTGAGATGATGCGCTATTAAAAAAAATATATAAAATTGATATGAAATCATTTAAAAATAAAGAATAAGGGATAATAAAGTAGTAGTATTAAGGGCGGTTATGATCGCTTTTGATTAGATGCCTTTCTCCGATTTTAATGTTTTAATTTGAAGTGTGATAATACGATGACTTTATAATTATTCTTTTGAAGTCTTAATCAACTCAAAAAAATAAGTATATTTTGAAGTTTTAATAATTCGGCGTGACTTTACTAATTGAAATGGTTGACCGTATAAGATACCTTAAGAGTTAGGATAGATAGTAACTTGGATAACCCCAAGATAATAACTTCTTCTTTTTTTTTTTTTTTTTTTTTTTTTCCTTTCCCCACTTTCCTTCAATATATTTGCAATAGACGGTTTGTGTAATTGCAAGGAACGGAAATATTATACAAATTTACTCATGTCAATTTTGGTGCACACCGAAATAATTAACGTTTTGAAATGTTGCGAATTTCTATGCTTAATTTATTCTGATAACATCCACGATAACTATGGAAAAAATAGTAAAAGCTTATCTTATTGTGATTTTTCGTTGTTTGAGAAGAACCCAGTGTTGATCGTCGATTTTAGGCCTAAATCAGACAAATTGTGCTGGATTTCTTTTAATTGAATAGTAGGGTAACTAATCAATGGCAATGAAGATTTCCCAATCGTGAACATCGATCGAGTGCAGTAACAAACTAAAATGGGAACAAAAAAAAAGAAGTAACAATCAACATAATTTTCTTGTTGAGACAAACTCAATTTGTCGAGGTCAATGGTGGCTACCTCGATTGGAAACTTGGGTACCAAATTAAATTTTACCTAATTTCTCTATAATTTCTAGGCTGACTCTGCGAATGTAATTCCACGTCACCATTTGCTAATCTAGTCATAATGCAACTTCAAAAAGAAATCGTACTGCATAAATTTTAATAGTTACAAGTATTTATTTTATTGCCAAGAGGCTATTTTTGAAAAAACAGCAAATATATGTATATTTAAATCTTATATTAATCATATAAATGAAAAATAGTTGTGTGACCAAAAGATAGTACTATTATACATTATCTATGTATGCTACCAATCTTTGGGCACGGACTTTGTCTTTAATTCGGGAAGCCAACCGCTTTTATTTCAAATATATATAAAAAAAAAGTAATAATAATTGAAACACCACAAATAAGGTGGCATCTTTTTACTTTTTACAAAGAAACGCGCTTTAAGTTTAGCCCTTCTTTTTCCCAAATCCTAGACATTTTCTAATAGCATCTGTCCCACCATTTTGTCCTAAACTTTTCAATCCAAACATTAAAAAATCATGAACATTTTTTTGGCGAATTACGATTATCGAAATAATAATATTATGATATTCATATTTGATAAATTGATTCCCAAAATCGAAAATTTATCCCCGATCTCAAAATGTTAGAATTACATTCCCTAGCATACAGCAATCCTCCCACCGCCTCCGTCAGGTCAAAATGAGGCTCCTTCTTCTTTTCGGAATAAATAAAAACCGTAAAAAAGGAGAAAATTAAAAAAAAAAAATCAAAAATAAAAAATCTTAAATTGAATCATCAATCCTCGAAACCAGTTTTCTGCCAAATCGCATTTCTGACCCGGCTGAGATCTCTCCCCTTGAGAGTCCTCCCGATCCCTTCGTGCACCGAGAAGGAGGAGATCCTAGTCCTCGCCATTTGCCGCGCCAAAAACTCGTGCGGCGGAATCCGATCGCCGCTCTCCTCGGCGTCGTCCTCGTCGTAACCGTCGTCGCTGTCGCTCCGGCGATTCTCCCTGTACTCATCCTTCAGTATCTTCGACCAGTCAGGGACGTTCACCGGCAGCGACGACGGACCGCCGACTCGCCCGTTCCCAGCCGCCGCCGCGGACGATGTTTTCCTGGAGAGTCTGGAACTCGTCTTGCGAATCTCCGGCGACTGCGATTGCTGCGCCGCCGCGTTCCAAATGTCGGACTCGTCGAGCTCGAAGATCATTGAGTCGTTAGTGAGAGACTGATCGTTCGGGAGGAATCTGTAGTTTGCTCTAGCGCAGTAGCTTCTGGATGCAGCCATATAACTAAGAAAAAAAAAACAATCTGATTGAAAATTATTCTCTCTTTTGTGAATTGGTTGGGCGGCTGACTATTTCTCTCTATAAGCGTGTGGTTGTTGAAGTGTGAAAATGATGAGAGAGAATTTGTTCTGCCAAATTTGATAGTTAGAAATGAAGGTTTTGATCTGCTTTTATAAAGGCCTGGAACGGATAAGGTTCCCCCAATACTCTCTCTCCCCTTCTCTCTCTCTCTCTCTCTCAGAAATCTCAAAATCTGTATGTAAGCTTTCTTCTACGTATTATTTTCTCTTATTAACTTTTCGCAGTTACAGAGTGAATGTTGAAATACTAGAATGCCCCTTCCCCCAATTAAAGAAATGCCACGTCGCTTTTCCATTTTATCCAAACCATGATGGTTTAATGAATTAATTATCACATTAGTTACTTCATCGTGAAGGAATTACTTTGCAAATTACTAGAACTGCGGAGCTCTTCCGCATATTGCACAATCTGTTCACTTTTTCAAATGTGTTGACATGTAAATTATTTAATTATAATTAAATCTAATTTCTTCGAAATAAAAAGTCAAATAAACTATTTCGTGTTTAACTATTAACTATTTATATACTAAATAAATCAGAATAAGTTAAGAAATAAGTAAATTGGTAAAAATATATTACCTCCAATTCTCAAATAATTTCCTATTTTTTCTTTTTGGACCGATCCCAAATAACTTCCAACATATTTTTGTCACACTCATATATAAAATATTATGTTTTCGCTACTCACAATAACTTTTTTCTTAATTTATGTGGCACTTCCTCCTAGAAACTTATTTTAGGACCAATGGTAGGTAAATAGAATATTGTCCGACTCAATATATGGCTTATTTACTAATCAATTACAAAATAAAAATCTGAATATGAATCCATATGTATTTACTCTTTTGTTTAATTCATACACTACCTTTTAAAATTAAATGATTTTTTTTTTCCGGGAAAGCACCTGCACTTAACCAAAACCAACTAGAACCTACAAAAGTTCAATGTACTCGTCAACGCAATGTAGTAGATCTTGATATCATCAAATTCATTCTCCAACTTCCATTTCAATGAAAGAGTCCTAAAGTAAATTTAACTATGAAATAACTGTGGAGTAATTCACAAGTTGTAACTTGTAAATCAACATATATAAGGGTCTTATTTGTACAATGAGCTAACAAACATAATGTATTTATATATTCGATGCCTTCTTCTGTTTCATTTAATATATAAGTTTGAACTTGTTAAACAAATTATTTTTGGGTTGACTTTTCATTATTAAGGGTTGACTCTTTCTAGTGCTTAAATATACTTGAATGAATGTTATAGGAGACCCAATTTTGTTCACATTAATCTACAATCTGTGTGATACACTATTTGCAAGACAATATGTATTGTATATAAAAAAATTAAGTTCGACCGTATATTTATAAATACATAATTAAGTTGTTCTCATGTTACAAAGCACATATTAAATCAAGTTCAACAAGATGATATAATCATGACGTGAAATTATCACGTTTTTCTCAATTAATATTTTTTGTGTAAGTAAAATTTATTTAAACATGCATGAAAATTGCAATCCAAAAAAAAATATTAAAAGTTCAAAAGAACCAAAACATACGACACAAAACTACAACTCAAGCCAATGCATAAATTAAAATAAGTGTCCAAAGTTTATATGATTTGATAAAAAAATAAAATTGAAGCGGTAATGTCTAAAACTTTGAATTACAAATTTTCATTTATGTTCCATCTGTCTCTGTAGTGTTTCGGGAGTTACATTTTTTTTTTTCTGAATAAGTATCTTATTACAATTTTTTATCCAAAATTATTGCAGAAATATTATCATATTTATCCTAGATAAATGCATTTTAGCAGCTTATAATACTTATTTGGGAACGAAGTAAGTAGTACATAGTTTACATATTATTACATGCTAACAATAATTACCTTAATTCAAAATTAGGAGCACTAATGAAATTCATACAAAATGTCCACTCTAACAACAAGTTCCGAAGTGGCGACAAACAAAAGTGAGCGCGAGGGGTATTTCGGGAAATGAGGATTTGTCTCATTACGAGAGGCTTTAAATTTTGTCGCGACTTGGGGGAAATGCAATTCACCTGGTACAGGTCCCAATTTGAGCCCTCCAAGAAATGGTGACACGTGTCCAGAAGGATGTCGATTAGCGCCACGTGGCCTAACCACTGCAGGGAAGCGTGGTGGCACGTGAAGTGGGACCCGTTGTGGGGCATTTGGATCTAGCGCTGTGCTCGTGCCAGCTGGCGTTTACACTACTCCAATAATCAAACGCGACAAACGGTGAGTTCTCGTGTCAGTCTATCATTTCCCCTTTTGTCGTTTTCCTCCCCAATGCTAACGCTATTCGGAAATCTATGCTATTTCCGATTTTCGGATAAAATTTGCTAGTAGTAGTAATTCGCTTTTTTTTTCCAACTGCATAATCGTCTTATTATTTTAAATTAATGCATTTTATTTATTTGCAATCTTGACATATACTACTACTTTTAAATAGTTTTATTAAAGACATCGTCTTTGTTTTGTAATAATTAATTAAAGTATTCTCAATTCTTCTTGTCATCGAAATTGGATTTAATAGTGTTTAAGCTGTCCTCTTATATATAGGTATCATATGTCCAATTATTAAATGAAACTTCCAGTCTTGCACGTCATATTTAAGTGATTAGAAAAAAATTGAACAACTTATATTATGTGAAATGAAAACATCCAGTCTTACACGTCATATTTATGTAAATTGCAAAACATGCGCATGTAAAGTTTTAATTTCAGTAACTCAAATTTGTGTCGAAATTGCAAATAGATGAAATTGTGGTGCATAATATTTTTCAATTCATCCTATTTTACAGACTATTTAACAAAATATTTCTGTTAAATCTGATATTGTGCATTCACACATTTGAAACCAATAAAAAAAAGATATGGACATCATGCATGCCTTGATATTTTCGGATGTGGTGACTATGATTAAATCACTTAAAATTAAAACAATTAATACATTGGGCATAGTTTCATAGTTTTTAGTAATGGTATTCTTATAAATTAAAGTAAACTATGTTATTGTTATAAAGGGCGACTACAAAAAACCCTACAATTTCCACCAACTTAAAAAAAAAAAGGAAAAAAAAACACCGAATCACTCCAACGGTGCATCCTTAAATTTAGTGCAACACTATTAACATGCACTAAAGTTGATAATGATGGATCCCGTTAATTAGGTTGATCGTTCGATACAGCAGTTGGAATGAAATATTGAAGTAACTCCAATTGTTACAATTGATAATTAAGAACTTAGTATAAAATATTTTAGATGATATTCTATCTAGTGTTAGAGCATCCCTTCATAATTATCAAATATTTGTTCTTAAAATAGCTCCTAAAGCTTTTCCTATATTATTTATTAGTAATGATATTTGGTCACACTGTGATCGACCACACAAACTAAAAATGGTAATATAGGTTTTGAAAATGGTAATATAGGTTTTGAAAATGGAAATATACCTTAATTGGGAAGCATAAACTCTAAGGGAGAAATATGATTATTACCATTTTTACAGTCAATTTTTCTTTTTTTACGCGTGTGAATAGCCACAGTGTAGCCGAATATCATTACCCAATCCTATTTATTAAAAGTTATGGGACCAATTAAATTTGTGAGGTATGAGAAGATTTAGGGAAGTATAAATGTGAGGAGAAATATAAAGAGTTGTAAATATTTTTTCTTGTCTATCCAATTTAGAAAATATATTGGATAAACCTTTTAACATATTTTTTTATTACTTTAACCTAAATTTAAAATTAGAATTGATTTCTAGTGATCTGCTAAGAGTGTTCTTACATTTTAGTGCAAATTACTGGGCTGATTTGCTAGGAGTGCTCTTGCATTTTGGTGCAAATCACTGGGCTTAAAATTGTTTACTGCCAACGAATGGACTTCACCTAATGTTTTCTTGAAAATAACGAATTAAGTCGTGAACTTTTTATATTGAATATTAGTAATAAAAATGAAATTTATTCTCTTTATTTCAATGTTATTTTGTTATGAATGACAAGAGTACGTACTCAGTGTTTTACACGTGTATTTAATACGATAATGATATAGGTAGATAAGTTATAGAAAAGAAATATCGAATTAATTATAGGAAATTGGAGCAACGAGTACCAAGGGTGACTTCGGAACTTTGGTTAAAGTAGAACGTTGAATGGGTGGAATATAAATATAAATTTATAATGGCCACTAGTGAAGTAAGCCAATGTAAAATACTACTAGTACAATACAAGAAAGTGACCCATTGATAATCTCGCCTTTATTGCGGTGTAATCACTACTAATTCCTTCAATAATTCTATATTTCTACCACTATTGTTGGTGATATAACCCACCAAGTGTGTTTAATTATATTTTATACCTCAATTCATTGATTAGAAAAATCTTGAATCTTAAGCATAATCAGACATAGACTTATATATGGCAAAAACTCATGTGACGGAATACTGTACGATTTACAAGCAACTATTATAATTTCAAAACTTACAAGGTATCATATGTTTCAAAATATAATTGCGCTGTTGCTTTAGAACTAACCTTTAGTTATTCGACTTAATAATGTATAAGTTAATAATTGAGATGTATCTTATTAGGGGGGACAATGTGGGATTGAGGGTCCTATTTCCTATATGGGTCTACTTATTTTAGATTGTGAAGTGTGAACTAACCTACTTATAGGGCATGATAATGCTATAATAATAAGTATTTGTATTAGCTGATATTTATATATATATAAAAAAAAGATTAAAAAAAATGACAGATGTTAATAAATAGCACTGCAGTTCCACCTTCATCAAGAAAAAAATAGTTGAATTAAATTTAGTAAATTATAAACAATTAATAGCATAGAGAGCCCAGTAACTTTTTTTCCATAATATTATGGCAGCATTATTCCTTGCAACCAATATTTGACATATCTCTCTCTCTCTCTCTTGTAGGTATACATAAATTGGATAGTTCGTGTGCTGTTTGTGTGGCTGTATTAAATTAAGATTTGTATGTGTCTTCTCAGACTATCTGTGTGCTCTAATACGACAAAGTTTTGTTGTTTCACTACAGATGCTTTCATAAAATTTATATATATTCGTAACAGCTAATTCATGTCGCAAGAAAATTATTGATTTATTGAATGAGTTAGTTTTCTTATTACATACGATACGAATGAAAGAAACCATCAATTAAAAAATATATATAACAACCCCCAAAAACTTTTTACAGTCTTTGGAAATTATACTGTATTGAAACTTATCGAAAGAGTTAGTTTCTCTCTCTCTCACTCTTTTTTCTTTTTTATTTTTGGTGAATAGAGAAATTTTTATTACCAAAGGCATGACAAACCACCATTACAACCTCAAACAAGAATCTCAATGGCAAATCAGATCCAACCAGTACAATCTAGGATCGAAAATATTGAGCCACACTTTGATTTTGATTCCCTCGAATGACCATCATAAGCTGGCATTGCCTCTCTACACTTGTATATGAACGTGGTATGTTTAATATCTTTAAATTGATTTCCGGTGAATGAGATATTGACATATATTGTATGCCGAAGGTTGGATGTTAGAGTAGGAACTAACATGGTATATTTGTATAAATGTTAGTTGTCCCACATCGATTATATGTTGATGATTTGACTTGTATTTAAGTTATTATCTTTATGGACTTAATAACTTGTTGCATTGGAGTGTATGGGTGTTCTCGTGCGTACACACCCCTGCACGCACCGACGCCGCCGTCCGGGTGGGGCGAGAGAGGCTTGGGAGGGTTAGCTTTGATCGAGCCCATGACTTTTGAGCTGCTTGTAACAGCAACACCTCTTCACATGCCGACCATCATGGCGTGTTAATAACGACGAGTCTCTAGGTCTAGAGTTGCCTATATAAGGAGCATCGATCATTGCATTTAGGCATAACATCGAAAGCAATCTTAAGATCGCTTTAACCTTTGGGGACGAGCCGCATTACCGTGAGCACTACCGGGGCGTATTATCATCTTGCGGGCATAAGCTCTAGCTTCTGACTATCTCTGATTTTTCTTAAAACTTGTTACTTCAGTTTCATTGTAATCTTAATTTCTGTTGTTGTTCATTTCATCAATAAAGTTCCGAATATTCATTGATATACACGTATGAGTACCCGGTTCCTAACAACACTCTCAACACTACTCCAACAGTTGTTAAATCTCCTTGCGTTGCGTTCTCTCCAAATATGATAAACCGCTGTAACTATGAGGAGACGATACATAAATTGTTTTCCGGTTTTTGATCTGCATTGGGAGATAGAAACTCCATCTCCTCATTCCATGCAAGAACCCTCTGTCTAGCACCATGCCATTTAGCCAACTCTTCTTCCAAACGATAACATAAAAATCACAAATGAAGAAGAGATGATTAAGGTTTTCATCTTCTTTATGACAAAGGCAACAATTTGTTCGCAGTGAATCCCAAACCTCATAAGTCTATCACATGTTACAAGCCTCCCAAGATTGCTATCCATAGGATGAAAATACATTTGGGTGCAACCAAATTTTTACTGATCACCTTGTGTCTAGGGACTTTCACAACATCTTCCTCAAGCATTAGATAAGTTTTTCTTATAGGGAATACATTATGGCTAATCAAATGATCACCATTGCTCAGAACAACTATGTATTCTCTTGCCCCTAGAACCTTTCGAATTACCCATGAAGCTTGCATAGGTAACTTCACACTCTTCCAATCTTTTCCTTTTATATAATAACCACGAACATAACGTACCTAATCCAAATTTTGTCCTTCTTGTTAACCACAATCCACAACTGTTTACATATAGTTGCCTTGTTCCAAAGCTTCATGTTTGTTAAGTTCATTTATCTAGCTTCTTTTGGAAGACAAAGCTGCTCCCATGCCACTAGGTTTCAAAGCTGGCTACGGGAAGGATTTGCATGCCATTTGGATGATCTTCATCACTTTTTGGGGCAGGAGGAAAACCTGGCTCCAGTAGGTTTGTATACTACTCAACATTGCCTTGATAAATTGAACTTGATCTGCATATGAAAGAAGTTTGGCAGTCCAGCATTCTATTCTTGCTATAAGCTTTTGGATAAGTGGCTGACACTATGGAATAGTGAACTTTTTCGAAGATAATGGAACTCCAAAATATTTAAAAGACAACTCACCCCTCAACATGCCAAACTCTTGCAATGTATCTTGCTGCTTTTCAGCTGTCACCCCTCCAAAGTAGATTGAACTCTTGGCTTGATTAGCCTTTAGACCAGAAACTCTTGAAAACTTATCAAAACTGACATAAGTTTTCTCATTGAGGGAATATCTCCACTTGGAAACACTCAACAAATCATCAGCAAAACATACTTGCACAAGTTGAAATCTTCTACACTTAGGGTGATGATGAAAACCTTTATCTGTCTCCAGCTCACTCAAACATCGATTTAAATATTCCATACAAACAACAAATAAGTATGGGGAGATAGGATCTCCTTGTCTAAGTCCCTTCTTTGCCTTGAAAGGTTCTGTTACTTTCCCATTAATATTCAGAATAGGAAACCGAAGTAACACAAGCTAAAATACATCTCACACAAACTGATGGGGGAATCCAAGTTCTAGCACGTGTTACATATATATTAATATTCCCCATTAATGTTTGTTTCTGTTTCAACTATGTATGTATTAAATTTATACTAAAACGGATTACCTGCAACTGCTTAATTTAGTTATGCCAAATTAATATTTATTTTCCGTCCTCTAATATAGTACAAAAAGCAAGAGTAAATATCTCCTCATAAATATATACAGTGTGTTCACGGTCTGGTTTGGTGCGGTTTGATATTGAACCCAAATCAAATCGTAAAATACGGTTTGATAATTTTTTGGAACCAAACTGGACTGATTAAGTAGTAAAACCAATCCAAATCAAACTGTAATAACACGGTTTGGTGTGATTTGGTTTGCGGTTTATCAATATTTTTTCATTTTCTTCGTAATAGAAATAAAAAGAATTAAATAAAGTTATTGTCATGAACATATACGTTTTTCTCTTTTGCTAGAATAAATATATTAGGAGTTTAGGATAACATTATTTAGCTAAATAGTAAATTATAGTAAAATAATTCACATTCTCTACTTTTTCTATCGAAAACAACTTGAATTTATATTTTGTATTCAAAGGTGAAGATAAGTCACTGTAACAATTAATTGGAAATGTATAATACATCTTAGGGTTTAATGATTCTAAATTGTATGATTTCATTAATTAAATTTGTATAACACTCAATATGACTTGCAATCAAGAAAATCTCTATTTTCTTACATAATAAATAAAATGATAATATTATTATCATTATATGAAATACGGTTTTCGGTTTGGTTTAGTTTGAATTTTCTAAAAAACCAAACCTAAACCATAAACCATATTTTTTTAGAAATTTAAACTAAAGTATATTTTTGAAACCAAAAATCGAACCAAACTGTAAATTACTGTTTGGTTCGATTTGGTTTACGATTTAAACAAAACTTTGGACACCCCTAGTTGTAAATAACTACATGCCTTAGAAGTTAGAACCAGAAAAAGTCGAACAGATGCAAAAATATACTTTGCAAAACAATAAAGTAGTACTCCCATTTGTGTCGGGGGAATTAGGTGGTTGGCAAACTAACTGGATATTGAACCCATCAGAGTGTGCAATTTCTTGAAAATCAGGATCATCGTTGCTGATATGTGGCTTAGCATTATCTTGTTGTATAATGATGTTTTTGCTCAGCCCTTTTGGCCACGTTGCTTTCACTGTTGGAACAATCTGCATGATGAAAACTGATTATGAAACTGAGCTAAATTAAAGCATGAAAACTCAGCATGAAACTGAGCTAAATGATGAATGTGTTGCACAATCTGATAGCAAACTGAAATTAAAGTAATACCTGCTTAAGAAAGTAATCCTTCATGACAGGTTTGGTAATAACAACAATAGGCTTTGTTATGAGACTTCCTTTTGGTCTGTTTTTTGAGTTTCTTGCTGCTGGCTCCTCATATGTTAATGGAAATATCCCAAACTTCCCATCAAAGATACAATTTCCAGCATTATCATTAAGTGACCTGCCCACAACACAAATAAACATGATTTTCTCAATATGTCTCTTGGATTTGCATGTTCTGTGTTGCTCCACTTCATCTGCCAAGACATAGTATCTCTGTGTGGTTTTTGTAATGTTGAACCACTTCTCATCAATGTGAATAATATTGTACATTGGCCGAAAATGGATGCTTCCATTTTGACTTATGCAACTGAGCATGCTAAGGCTCCATTTCAGCCGTGCAATCTTATTTTATGGGGTTAGAAAGGGTTTGATAGCATTGGTATGTGCTCTAACTTTTTTCTCCTTGATCCATTTATGAAGCAAACCTGTACTTACTCCTAGCTGACTTGAAAGCTTTCTTATGGTGCCTCTTTCCAAAACTGACATGTTTTTGTGCTTTTCTTCATCAAGTACTTTTCTGTCTTTGTGCGTTGAACCCTTTTTCATTGACACCAAATGCAGGGGTTGCCCTAGTTGCTGCTGTTTTGAAGCTGCTGTCCAGGTTCTCCACACTGTGCGCAGCTCAACACCAAATAGAGTTGCAGCTTCCTTTTTGGTGCCATATTTTAGCTTTCCTCCGCAGCTATTTTGAAGAAGCCAGACTGCCATATTGTTTCTTTTAACTTCTTCAAGTTTGGCTTGTGTTTGTTGAGGTCCAACATTTTTTGGGTTGGTGTATTTATGAGCTGCTATAATGAATCTATGGCTGTACAACCTCTATTTATTGTGTGTAGTTAGTATTAGTTGTAATTTAAAATTCCTTCAAACAATCCCCAAATTATTCCCCCCAAAAGCTGTGTAATCTGCCAAATTTTTACTCTTAATGAATAAAATTCCCTCCATTTTATTTTGATCACATCAAGTCTTTTTTATTGATGACAGGTTATTATTGCTTTTCAATTACAGTTGAGTTTGAATTGATTTGTTTATTTAAAAATTGTACAGTTTTTTTTTTTACTTGGACAGGAAAAACAATCTCAATCAATAATAAAATCAATTAAAGCTGAACAGGAAAAAAATGGGCTGGGTTCGAAAATAATAAATAGGAGCTTAATTAAAAATTCATAAATTCCAGAATTAATTCATTACATGCATACAGGAAATTAATTTTCTAGGTTTAAAAACCACATTTTAATATATCCACACCCCACTAATAAAGTCATCCCACATTTTCAAAAATTAACAAACTAATCAAAGTCATTAACAATATTCCTACTTTTCAACTTTTACTCTACCCATAATCACTTTATCACTTTTCTTAATCTCCGTGCCTATCTCCAAATGAAACTTTTTTTAGCGAACGGAGGGATTAGTATAAAGCATTCGGTGACATACATAATTCTAACGCTAAAATATAAAGTTGTTGAAGCTTGCACAGCATAAAATAATTATTATATTTCAGTAAAATCAAAATCGTAAACTTTAATTGAGTGCAATGTTTGATGATGATTACTGCAACTTCTTTTTTATGGAAACTAGCAAGTGAAGAAAGTCGTCACTTGATGCATGACTTATCAATAAGTTATTTGCAAGTTGCAAATTTGTGAGAGTTTCTTTTCTCTACAATTATTATGGCTTTTTTCGATGATTGGACAACTGCACTCACTCACAAAAGTATAACATAGTAATGTGTATTATTATATTATCCAATAGCAGTAGTATAATTTAGCATATTCGAGTGAATCTTACGAAGTACACAATCGCTTATTATATTGTGAAATATTTTACTAGCATATCTAATAAGTACATGTGATGTATGCAAATAAAATTATACACCCACCCTTACTTATATTATTATTATTTCTCTATTTGAGTTTACACTCGTATAGTCATGTTCTATTTATAAATAAAAATAATCAACAAAATAATTGTGATGCTGAATAATAATATGACAAAATAAGCGGGATATAGAGAGTAATGTCTAAATAAAATTGACAAAATTTGATGTATAATTACATTTCTGATTTTCCTTTCATTTTGTTTAAAAAGATTCTCAAAATTACCCTATGCCTTTCAGAAAACTGTGCAAGACAGGCTAAAATATAAGGCAAGACAAAATTTGGAGTGATTTATCTAGTAAGAGAAACGATAATTTTAAACATAACCTCTATTTCTCATACTATAGCTCCTAATTTATTTAATTAATAAAAATATTTATGGATTTACTATTTTATCTGTATAACCCTCTAGTTAACATATAAATATAATAAAAATTGTCTAAATACAAGTTAAAAAATAAGAAAAAACCCTAAACCCCATCGGTAATTCATTTCAAATATTTAAGGGTAAATTGCATCTAAAATCAAAACATTTCACCGAATTCGCAAATTGCACATTTTTTAAAAAAAACGTTTTATAAAATCAAAACATTTTAATTTTTGCAATTGAAGTCCGGTGACCGGTTTTCCCCAACTTAAAGCTTGCGTGGCAGTCAGAGTTGACACGCTGGACTCGCCGGAAGCCAAAACGACGTCGTTTTGAATTTAATACAAAAAAATATATATATAATATTTCCACCTCATCCGGTCATCCCTCTCATCCTCTCATCCCCTTATCCCCGTCCCCTCTCCCCATCTCCTCCCCATCTCCTCCTCCACCACTCTTCCCCACCTGAAACCCGTCGCCACCGCCCAAATCGTTGCCTTCCCCACTACCCTCTCCTGCACGTCGACCACTTCCCCCACCAAGCCCCTCTTCATCCTCTCATCCCTCTCATCCTCGTCCCCTCTCCCCATTCCCACGCTGGCCAAGGCGGCGTGCGTCCGCCGGCAGTGGCGGCAGACGGCGCACGACGAGATCTGCACGAGGCACTACCACCGCAGCCAGACGCAGCTCCGCGCCGTCGTTTCAGTGCTCGGCGGATTCCGCCGCCTCTACTCGAGCCACCTCTAGCCGCTGCTGAAGTCGGCTTCTTCTTCTTCTTCGTCTTCAGTGCCGCCTGCTGCTACCACGTGGCCTTGCCTTCCTCTAGCTTTGGCTCAGCCGCCGGGGGCGGCGAGATCGACAGAGGAGCTTTGTAGAGGAGCGTTACATCACCGCCGGCGTAGTGAAATGGGGGAACCCTAATTGCAAAAATGGAAGGAAAAGAGGGGGAAATGGCCGGAGCTTATGCCCAAGCTCACCCTCGACGCTGCTAGGCCCTTGTTCGGCCGCTTCCTGGCCCGCGTTTAGCCCGACCTGCTCGTCTACGACTTCGTCCAGCCGTGGGCGCCGGTGGCGGCGGCGGAGCATGGCGTCCCGACGGTGGAGTTCATCACCAGCAGCGCCACTATGGGGAGAAGGGTGAGGTGTGGGAGAAGGGTGAGTGTGGCAGCGGACGGCAGCGGAAATGTGAAGAGTGTGGCGGAGGCGGTGGCCATGGACAAATCTCACTGGAATGTGATGATTTACGGTGACGACAAAGGCGCCACCATTATCTCCGGCAGTAAGAATTTCGTCGATGGAACTCCGACTTTCTCAACGGCGACGTGGGGGAGAGGGATGAGATGCGGGAGAAGGGTGAGGTGGAGGAGAAGGATGAGGTGGAAAAAAAATTTGTTTTTTTTTTTATTAAATTCAAAACGACGTCGTTTTGGCTTCCGGCGAGTCCAGCGTGTCAACTCCGACTGCTAAGTTGGGGAAAACCGGTCACCGGACTTCAATTGCAAAAAATTAAAACGTTTTGATTTTATAAAACATTTTTTTTAAAAAATGTGCAATTTGCGAATTCGGTGAAACGTTTTGATTTTAGATGCAATTTACCCAATATTTAATATATATAGCCCCAAAGAACACATTCTCCAACTCCGATAATGAATTTATTGATCACAAACATGGTTTTACTTGGCATTTTTGTTTTAGTTGCTGTTGTTTCTCGTTACAATCATCGACTTATTGATGGACATCATCGATTTCGTGAACTTATTGATTGAGTGGGAGAATAGGATAGGTGTGGTCGAGAGCGCCGTCGGCTTGTCATATTAGACTGTTGCTGCAACAGATCAATCACAAAATTAGTAGGAGTTGATGACGGCAAAGATTGCAAATACATTCTCGTTAATACATAATTTAGATGTTGAAAAGTAATGTTGTAGTTGGTTACGGTGTAGCTGTAGTGGGTTAAAATGGGTTAATGTAGAAGATGATTAAGGATTTCAATTGTTTTTTTTTTTTTTTTTTTTTTTTTTTTTTTTTTTTTTTTTTTTGTCTGCAAACAGAGTGAGACGAATAGAGAAAGATTTAAGCACATAAAACGGTAGCCCAATTTTTTGACACATTTACTTGTAATGTTCAGTTTCGGACTGATTTAAGGCCCAATTAATTTTTTGGCCCAAACTTTAAAATTGGGTCATCTCGGCCTCTTAACTGCTCTAAAAAGACTCAATTGGTAAAACCCTAATTCTTCTCCTTCATTTGTAGTCTCCTTCCTCACTCTAGATTCGCACTCTTCTCTCAAACCCTAGCAACTGCAAGCAGCAATGCCTCCGAAGTTCGATCCGTCGCAGGTCGTGGATGTTTACGTCCGTGTCACCGGCGGAGAAGTCGGCGCCGCCAGTTCCCTCGCCCCTAAGATCGGTCCTCTCGGTCTTTCCCCAAAGAAAATCGGTGAAGACATCGCAAAGGAAACTGCTAAGGATTGGAAGGGTCTCCGCGTCACCGTCAAGCTCACCGTTCAAAACCGGCAGGCTAAGGTCTCCGTCGTCCCCTCCGCCGCCGCCTTGGTCATCAAGGCGCTCAAGGAGCCGGAGCGCGACCGTAAGAAGACGAAGAATATTAAGCACAACGGTAACATCTCGCTCGATGATGTCATCGAGATCGCCAAGGTGATGAGCCCCCGCTCCATGGCTAAGGATTTGTCTGGCACCGTGAAGGAGATTCTAGGCACGTGCGTCTCCGTCGGGTGCACTGTGGATGGGAAGGATCCAAAGGATTTGCAGCAGGAGATAACCGATGGAGATGTGGAGGTCCCGCTGGATTGAGCTGGAGGTTTTGGTTTGGAATTTATATTCCAGTTTTTATATTATTTATGCGTTTTGCCTGTTTTGAGGATTAAAGTTTTTCTGAGGTATCTTTTGATGCCAAACGGCGACATTTAAACAAAAATATGCTGTTAATGTTATTAGTTTTGCTATATCAGTATAATTTAGTTACTCACTCGTATTATGTTTCTTTTCGTTGCTTTGGCTTGTGATTGAAAAATTATTGTTTTTGGTTGTTTAATTAAGTCTTGCAGTGATTCTTGAAGTGATTGTAGATATTTCTCCTTTTGACCATTCATAATTTCTACTTATAAATATTCTGAGTGCATTGTATTTAATTTGATAGTGAATACTATATACAGGGCTAGTAGTAACTGAAATCTGTGTTGTAAGTTGTAACTTGTATCGTAGTCTATTCTCATTCCGTTGCTTGACTTGTTGCTTATCTGAAAAAGAACAAGTTATTGTTGGAGATTTGTCAGCCACATAAGTGTCATATTATTACTAGTTTGCTTAATCCTTATAAGAGTGTCATTTACTAGTTTGCTTAATCCTCATAAGATCCTGGGGATGTTCACTTTATTGATAGATTGAACTTTGAGTACATATGATTGAGTATTAATGAATTACATGGCCAACAAGCTCAAAAGTAAACGTCCCTTGGATGATCGAGTTCGAGTTAGGTTTCTTTTGGTAAAGTTTTCAATACACTATTCAACTTTTTGGATCCGTGTTTTAATTGTAGACATGGTTTTATTCCCAGTTTTCTCTTATTGGACTTCGTTTCAGTAAGAGTAAGGATGTGAATCAATCACACTTTGGCTGTTTCTTCCTGTGCTTCATAGTTGGTAGTAATGGGCAACTGTGTTTTATCTCCTTTTTAGAAGGTTCTCATTTCATGCCGAATTGTTTAGCCGATTTGTGATTGCATACTAGTGGGAATATCTTGAATATTAGTGAGAATAAGTGAAGTTTGAATTGTTATTTGTCAATCTTGCTATACTTGTTCGGTCGCCTTTTTGTATGTGCTCTGTCATTTCTTTTGATCCTGGCTTCAAATTTTTTGTAGAAATGAAGTAATCTGCATATCCTTGTCTGTTGATTTTGGCTTAATGCTCTGGTTCTCGTGTTTTGTATTTTATCTCTTACAGGGTGCAACTATGTATCAGCAAAACTTTTGATTTAAGATTTGCATGTATTGTGCTTCATATTCGTTTGTTTTGGTACTAAAGTGTGATGTTAGTTTAGTATTGATGCTTTTAACGTTTAATTTAGCAATTCGCCGATTCTCTCATATCTTCCAAGACTCTGTCATCACTCTTTGTAACAGAGAAGGTTGATGTTTGCATCTGAAAACTATGAATAACTATTAAAATTCGCCGATGCTTTTAAAAAATTTGCATGTTTGCTTTATGTAAATTTGGGTACCTATTTTCTTCATATAAAATTCAATCATAAGCTATATGAATAACTATTATTATAATGATTTCTATACATTAAACTAAAGAAATATATATGTAATGAATCATTCATTCAGATACCTTTTTTATAAATATTGTGGTTTTGAAGCATTTGTTAGGTGTATTTCATATCCTACCTTTTCTCATTAATCTTCAAATTCTAAATTTAGAAAATCATTTATGTGATTTTGAGAATGAACCAACATGGTAATTAAACTGATTTATTTTCTCTTACAAATTCCAATTCCACCATTGTAATTTGCGAGTGACAACTGGGAATTGTTAGTTGGAATTTTGGTAAGCAATTGCAGACAATGTGAAATTGACGGTCTAGTTTAGTTCATATATTTGGCCTCTTTATGTGCAAATGCAATAGCATAATGTACAAGTAATCAAGGGGGGCTGGCATTTGCGGCCACGTACTTGCTCCATTTTACCTACCTTTCCCACAAAATAGGCACTATACCAAATATATAATGACAAAGTCTCCCGTGCAAGTCTCCACCGTGGAGATACCCGCTCCGACCCGGCCCATTATCCCTTGTGTGGCGCGTGAGATCCACGCGTTGTGCCTACACGCATTCCAGTTTCTTTTTTTTTTCAGTTTTTTTTTTTTTCTTTCCTTTTTTGTTTGTCATTTTCTTTTTGTTTGCCGCTTCTTCGAGCGAAGGGATTCGAAGGCCTTGGAGCGAGCTGAAAAAATTTAAATTATTGTTCGACGATTATCCTTATATTATTAATCGGAGCCAAAGTCTCCACCGGAAAAAAATTAAAATTCTGGAAAAAAAAATAGGCACGTGAGGTCCACGCGCGGGTCGGGCGAGGTGCGTGGGGCGTGTTGGGTCCGGTCGGGTCGGGATTCCTCTGCATGGTGCAGATGTATGCACAAGAGTGCAACTCATATATAATAATCTCGTGTTACGCATATGTTTTATTTCATCAATATTCTAGAGGTTGGATAAAAATCTTGTATCCAAAATAATTTCATTGAAGTGATGCATGAGATTTTTATTAGAGATAATTAAACGACAAAAGCAGAGATATATTTTGGACTTTGATATTGAGTTTGAATGATGCCAATTTACGCCGGACATCTCCTTTTCGCTCATACCATGGGCTGACGCGTGCTTGTGTTGATGATAGTAGTGAGCGCTAAGTATATGCTATTTTGCCGTCTGAATTCGTATATCAAGAGACCGAACAAATTTTCTGTTTTAATTATTTATTTATCATCGCGTGAAAAATCAAATAACTATAGAATTTGTATTGAGGACACAAATGCAAAGTAAGAACTTTGACAATTTTTCTACCAAAATGTGACAATTGGATTCAAAAGTTATTTCAATATATTTTTTCCATAAAAATGATAAGTCGACCAACAAACACATGTTGCACCAATGAAAGGTAACTTATAGTTAGATTAATTCATGGAGGCTTCTAGAGCCATCGAAGAGCAAAATTTTGAAAAGTTTAAGGTTTTGATGAAATACGCTAATATAGCTTGGGAAAAAAAGATTGTTTGTCATCATCTCCAGTAGAAGACAAGAAACTTCATAATCATAAAGTTATCAATCATTTCTTCTAAATTCTTGCGATTTAACCACACTATGACGCGTGGAGCTTGTGATTACCGTTAACCACTCGAATGAATTATCGTCGTCTGTTGCAGATATTTTGCTTCCTCCAAAAATAGCCTATTTAAATTAGTTTGAAGCCCCAAGAACCATTTGAAGTAGCAAAATTAATATAAAATGGGTCGGGTCGGGCATTGCATGGAAACGGCGCCGTCTGCGGTGGTGTTGCCACAGAAACCTAGCCATTCTCCGAAGCTGGAGACGATAAGGGAAGACGAAGCAGAAGAAGAACAAAGAGATTTGAACGTGGAGAGCTTCTTCCATTTCTTATCTGCATTTCTCAACGGCTCAACCGGAGAGACGGCGATAATGCAGATTGCGAAACTCTCCTCTTGTTTCGCTAGCCTCTTCAATTCGTAGACTAAGAGAAATTACGAAAACCCTAGCTATCTCTGATGGCCCTCCCTCCGTTTAGGCAAGGGTGTGTCGTGTTGTCGTGTCGTGTTGGCTGCCTAATTTTTGTGTTGGCAGAGACAGATCGAGAGAGGTATGTTAGTTAGTGAATGCAAATGCAATAATATATTAAGGTGCTTCAAAGAGAGAGTGGTACGTAGAGTAGGAAACTGGGAGAGAGAAGGTGGAAATTGTAAATGGTGTTAGTGTATGACTATATGGATCCAATAATGACGAATATTTGTACTAGGGTTTGTTTCTATGTCTATGAAGAACTTTTTGAGGGTAAAATTGTCATTTTTTAGAGATATTATTCGCAGCGGTTATCATATAGTATATATGCGCGCAGCGAATATTAATTTTAATTACAAATTCGTCACTCTGTTAACTATGGCATTGTTGTGAATTTCCACGACTAATCTTTTCGTTTTGATTTGAGGGTATTTGGGTGAGCTAATACATAAGCACAGTACATATTCAATATGTTCTTCTTTTTTTTTTTTCCACTTTCATCTGGGTATAGGATTTTTAGCTCTTAGATATATTAAAGCTTAAATGGAAGAATATTGTAGCAAAAGTAGAAAATCTCATTTTTTCTTTTCCTACCTATAAGTCACTTAGAAAATCTCATTTTTTCTTTTCCTACCTATAAGTCACTTACTATATTATGGAAAGAACTATAGCATATGTTTACATTGACTATTAAAATATTCCGTCCACGTTTATTTGATCCTTAGATTTAATTAAAAATGTACTTTAAAAGTAGTTTATATATATCACTTTATTTACTTCAAAAGCACTTCGTATCACTTTATTTAATACACTAAACAACATTTTTATTAACACTTAATTAATACCATTTTTCTTAATACATGTGACGGAAAAAAAACGCGTCAAGATGAACGAGATGTAAGGAGTATGTATTGATTGTATAATGTACATATATATGCATATGCATTAGCGAAGATATATATGCTGGTAATTTATTTTATGTACTAAATATCATTTTGTCTAACATGAATATAGATAAGTGATATATTAGTCATCTTTGGTAATTAACACACTCTTATTTTGTTCACATTAATATTATTTTATTTAATTTTTTGCCCCAGTAAGAAGTTCGTGAGGCTGGATTGTGTTATTTTCTAATACTCGAAATTGTTACTTACTCAAATAAAAAAAAAATTTAAAACCTTAGTTTAATTGTTTTATTTATTGATTTGTCAAGTTGAAGGGGAAAACAATAATTCGACTAAAAATATATATAGTCACATAGAGAGGTGATATGCTACACACACTCCGTGAACACTTTTTCGTGGAAACCTCTTTCGTTCCGTCCATATTAATACCATTCTATTCAATTTTTGATAATGTGTTTTATTCAAATACTTTAGAAATCATTATTGAAATTGTTAAATTTACAAATCAATAAAATTCAAAGCTAATTAAATTTTTTCTTTTTCTCTTTAACTCAAAAGAAATGAATAAATACGACAAATCGATCTTTAATTTTGATTATTGATTCGTAAATTTTAACAATTTCAACAACAATTTTCAAGGTATTAGAATAACACACAATACCAAAAATTAAATATAATTAATAATATTAATATGGATAGGTGCCACGAAAATTGCTCACAGAAGGTGTACAAGAATCATTTCTCCAGTCATATATATAGGTCTTATACGTACAAACAAACTTTTCAACAAAAAAGTTAACTTTGTTCGACTATATAGGAGGTACGCACTGTATAAATACACTTAAACTTTTTGAGCACAGTGTTGGGAGAATATTACTGAATAAAACTACAAGTAGATATTTAAACCCGAAAACCATATTGAAAAAGAAATACTACTATCGTTAATTAATTAATGTACGAAGATAGAGAAAAAGATATTGTAAGAAGATATTCTTCATTTAACTGGTAGTACAGTACTATCAATTGAAACAAACGCCCCTTTTTACAAGAAAATGTGAAGGAATATTAGTTAATCATGTAATAAATCGTGGACAGGTGGTATAGTTATAGCCATGAAAATGAATTCAAAACAAATGATCCCTTTCAATTTAATTTGTTGGACTAAACCCTAAGTAATTAATGAAACGTCATCATCATCATAATAAATAATCATGCAAGGTTACGTGGCTACGAATAATTTGGTAAGAGGGGCCCATGGTCGGTCGTTCTAAATGGGCAACTTAAATTTCTTGTCATTTTACATTATTCTACCACCAAAATGTAACCTCAAAATTAGTATATTAAGAAATTTGATACTCCCTCCTCACTCTTTATGTCTATATGATATATAGTTCTTCTATTAGAAACTAAAAATCAGTTTGAATCAACTATTTTTAGAGTATTCATATACGTTGAGCCTCTATCCACATTCGTTAAGCCTCTAAGAAGCTCAATGGATGGTCTGGCCCATGGATGAACCTCTGTCCACACTGGTCTGACTCATCGGGAGGCTCATATCAATTAGTTTCCAATTTTTAGAATTTTTGAGTATTGATTTAATTTTATTCATAAATAGAATAATAGGAAAGTAAAATACTTAATTTTATTCATAAGATTCGAAATAAGCAAATTAAATTCGCAATACTTTTGCATTCCTTTTCGGCGTGTTGGCGGGGCGAGTGCGATTGTATATATTGACCGGTGATTCGGCTCCAAAATGCTTCGTGGCCGGTCGGCGGTGTGCATTTAGCATTGAGCCAAGCTTGGGCCCAGACTTCGGACTCGGCCTTGGTGTATGGAGATGGACGACTGGCGGCCATTGGAGGAGAATGGTGAAATGTGGAAGGAAACGTGAGAGAAGAAGAGTGTGAAGGAGAAGAATGAAAATAGAAGAATGAGAAATAAAGATAAATTGGTGTAGAAAATGAGAAGTCGATATGTGTATTTATAGTTGAAAATAAGGAATAAAAAAAAATGACCGTTGTCGGCGCCGACGACCTATTGCGGCGGCCGACGATAAGTAGCCGTTGCAAACTTGTAATTCGATTTTTATTTTATTTTATTAAAGACGTGTGCAAAGCACACACCATATATTAAAGGGATGAGGCGGGCTCGAGCCTTGAGGGCTCGACATCGGGTGGCTCGTTGCCAAAGGGGGCTCGAGCCGACCTATATATCGAGCCCCCAATGTGGATGCTCACAGGATCTGCTGTTATAAATAGAAACAAATTGATAGAGATAAAGAAGCGTCATCTTAAAAGAAATATTATTATATATGAGGTAATAATAAATGAAAGAGGCAAATGGTAGTATGTCATTACCCTACATGGTAATAACAAATTTTGTCAAAAGTTCACTTTTGACAAAAATTGGGTAAAATTGTACCCAATTTGACTCAAATACCCTTATTGGAGTGTGTACGGTTAAAATTCAAAAATCAATAACTACTACACTCATTCTCTCTCTTCCCTCTCATCTCTCATTCTCTCTCCACGTTTTGTCTCTGTTCCATTTCTCCTTCTCTGCCGCTCCATCTCTCTCCATCGCCATCGACCTCTCCTCATCCGCGTCTCCATCTCTCTCCACCACCAACCACCTCCTAAAGCCCGACTACATGGCGCCGCGCACGAAAAAGATGAAAATTGCCGCAAAAAACCCTAAAAACGGCGACCACGAGCCAAACAAACAAAACAGTGGCGGCGACCACAGAAACTGCCGCGACGAAGCCAGGCAAACCGCCGCGACGAAAAGAGAACTGCCGCGACTCAGCCGACGAAAGCCGCCAAAAAAACTAGGTCTAAACGGACCGAAGTTGCTACGCCTTCGCCCGAAGAGGCGCCGCCGCGAGAAGAAGCAGAGCAGACGGCGCCGCCGCGCAAAGAAGAAGCACAGCAGACGCCGCCCGAGACGCGCGAAGAAGAAGCTGAAAAGACATCTCCGCCGCGGGCAGAGGAAGAAGCACAGCCGTCGCCGCTGCGAGAAGAGGAAGAAGACCATACTAAAGATGGCGAGGAGGATGAAGCCGAGGAAGAAGATGCTTTCGAGCATTTTCCGGTAAGATTTCCAGATCTGAAATTTAAGGTGGTTGCATGTTTGATTATCACTTGATTTCTCCGATTTCGCGGGTTTATTATGTTTTGAATATCAATTTCGTACCTAGTTTGTTGAGTAGAATGGAAATTAGGGTACGATTTGCAGATCTGTGATTTTGGGGGAAAACTCTACTGGTACACTGGGTACGTTTTGTGAAATACGTACCGGTAATACCAGATATGTCATTACTGGAATTGAGGATAGCTTCTTGTTGAATAGCTGAGATTGTTTATGCATGATGTATTTTGCATTCTGATCATTTGAATATGCCCTTGTTTGGTTAAAATTGGTACTATTTTCTCAAATATGTACCAAGAAAACTAATATGTTTCTAGTACACTCGGTACGCATTTTGAAAAACGTACCGAGTGTACCAGTTTTTTATTGTAATATAGGTAAGAATTTACAAAAGCGTACCTACTATACAGGTACACTTGGTATGATTTTATCAAATCGTACCAAGTGTGCCATTCTGTAATTGGTAAACTGAGTACGATTTTGTAAAAGCGTATTAGGTGTACCAGTGTAGAATACGTTCACTCGGTACGATTTTATCAATTTGTACCAGGTGTACCAGCGTAGAATAGGTACACTCGGTACGATTTAATCAATTCGTACCAGGTGTACCGTGTTGTGTGAGTACACTAGGTACGATTTTGAAAAAACGTACCTGATTTTACCAAGCAGATTATGACTAAACAGTGAAAATGTGTTTGTTATTGAATTATTTTTTTTTCTTATTGCAGAACCGATGGAAATACAAGAGGCTCAAGCTTGAACATTTGAAAAACAACACAATGACTTACGGTTATGAGTCACTTGTTTACGACATCAGAGCATGCCTAACATGAATAGGCGATCGGGGATGGCCATCCACTGGATGGTGCTTCGACAAGTGGTTTCATTCCCCGAGTATGATGCTTCAGCTCTATGGTTCAAGGTTAAAGGGAAGCTCTTGCGGTTCAGCCGGCAAGAAGTTGCATTGGTTAGCGGCCTGAAATTCGGCCCTGCAGATTTTGACCCCTACACCGACCACATCATACCGCGTACCTCATTGTACTCCTGACTATTCGGCAACAAAATGGTCACTGCTGCAGAGGTGTGGACACCATTTACGAACAAGAAGTTTTTTTACAAGGAATCTGAAATCAAAATCAGCACCGACGACTACTTGAAGTTGGCAAAAATTCTGTTGGCGGCATCGTACGTGCTGGGATATGAGAATACCAGGAAGAAAATATCGGACTGGCTGTGGGTCCTGGTTGAGGATGAGGAAGCATGGGAGAAATTCCCCTGGGGCAGCTTTTCATTTCAAATGATTGTCGATAGTTTCAAAACAATCGACACGGAAGATAAAAAGAACAAATCCGGTGTATCTTACCACATCAGAGGCTGCAGTTTTGCTTTATTGATAAGTTCTTAATAGGTGAAATTGGTATTTATTGGAAATCTTGGTACAATTTTAAAATTTCGTACCAAACATTACAGTTCGATACTGGTAAACTCGGTACGAAATTAGGAAATCGTACCAAGTTTTCCAAATATAAGTATAGTCTCTTGGAAAACTTGGTACGATATTATAATTACATACCAAACGTAACAAATCGAACTGGTAAAACTCGGTACGATTTTCTAATTTCGTACCAAATGTAACAGTTTAATGCTGGTAAACTCGGTACGTATTTATAATTACGTACCAAGATTACCAAGTAAACCTATTGTATCTTGTATATAATTACATACTGACAAAGCTTTATTTGTTAAACAGGGGTGGATATATGAGGCTGTGCCGGCAATTGGAACAAAGGTGGAATTGAGGTCCACCGAGAAGAAGCTGCCTTGGATGTTGAGGTACAAATTCATCAGAGACGTAGAAATCCCCCCAGCAGAAGACATAAAATTGGTAAGATTTATTCTTAAGATCTAATATTAATTTTAGTAAAGCTTGGTACGCATTCAAAAATACGTACCACTTGGTAATTTTAGTAAAGCTTGGTACGCATTGTCAAAGTGCTAAACTTGGTACGCACTGACAAATGCGTACCAAGTGTGCTTAGATGGTTTTGGTAAACTTGGTACGAAATTATAAATTCGTACCAAATGTACCAAGTGAAAGAAGTAGTTTGTTAGGTACACTCGGTACGCAATAGGAATTTCGTACTGAGATTACTTAAATAAATTGGTACACTTGGTACGAAATTACAATTTCGTACCAAGTGTACCAAGTTTACCCACAGTTTATCTAACCATGTTTTATCATTCTCAGAATATTCGACAGCTGCTGAAGCCTTCCAATGCTGAAAAGCAAACACCATACTGGCTTTCTCTACAGAAAGATTCGGAAATCGGCACGTTTGCATTTAAGTACGATCCGAATGATGCAAAAAAGAAAAGAAAAAAAGAAGCAGCTGACAATGGTGAAGATAATGAACAGCCTCATGCCAATGAAGCGGAAGCTGCCAACAAAGATGATCAAGACATTCTTCCTCCTCCTCCTCCGCGTACCAACATTGCATCCACATCAACCGCTCATCCTGCCGCCGATACCCGTTCCTCTGTCCTTGCAAACTTAATGCAAGGGTCGGAGAGAGCGGTTCTTGTGCGAGAGATAGCTGAGGCCGCCGCAAATATGCTCATATCATGGCTATCGGATGAAAGGCAGCAGCTCGTGGAGGATGTTGGCAACTATGTTATTAACAAGCTCCAAGAACAAGGGGTAGTCCAACCCTTCACGGGTGCACACTATACATCTCCAGCCTCTCCTACTATCAATGACATTCAACCTGAAACAACAGAAGCAGCAGCGGTGGATGGCGACCCGAGAAAAGAGGAGAAAGAGGAAACGGAGGCAGCGGCCATGGAAAGCGACAAAACGATGAAAGAGGCAGAGGGAGGAGCACCAACGGAGCAAGCTGGCGGGAGGACGACGGAGTAGCTAGATGATGAAGATGTAAAAGATGCATCTTGAGTTGATGCATAACAAAATTCGAACAATTTCATGGTGTGATAACACAAACAATTTCATATTTTATTTTTCATGTTAAGAATAAATATTTGTGTTCCTGGTTATTTGATGTTGTAACCGAATTTGTATTATTTTTCATGGATGAATTATTTTTCATTAATTGATTGATATGTATTGTAATTGGGTACGCCTGGTACGATATACAAAATCGTACCTGTTTCCACGAGTACGCATGGTACGTTTTCATAAAAACGTACCATGCGTACCAACAAGCGTTTTTCCAAAAACGTACCGAGTGTACCGAGTTTGCAATACAAATCAAGTACGAAATTAGGAAAAACGTACCAATATTTCTCTTTTCTCAAGCAGGCACCTGAACAGGAAGCCGATCAATTTTCGGACACGCAAATCAACATCTTGTGGGACACCTTAATGGAAAATGATCAATTTACGCCTCCGCAAGACAAAATTCTTCAACCAAATGCATCTTCAGCTGGTACATTCACACCGTGTCCAAAATTTGAAGCACAAAAACCAGCAGCTCTACAAATATTTGTGCCACTAGGGCCACCTCCCCCACAAGCTCCACACTTGTCCGTGCCACAAGGTCCAGCACCACAAGGGCCGCCTCCACCACAAGCTCCACCAACACAACAAAACGCGGTGCGCATCTTGAATCCGAGGCCACTCCGAAGAAGATTCCTAGCTCCACCTCTACGCAGTCCATTTCTGCCGGAAGACGTGAGACCAGGACGTCACACCTTCGAGCATTGGTTGAACTTAGAGGAAGCTCCAATGTAAGTTAAATTTTTCATCTTCAAAAATTTTTCAATGCGTACCAAGTGTGCCATTCTGCAATTGGAAAGCTGAGTGCGATTTTGTAAAAGCGTACTAGGTGTACCAGCATAGAATTGGTACACTCGGTACGATTTAATCAATTCGTACCCCAGGTGTACCATGTTGTGTGAGTACACTAGGTACGATTTTGTGAAAACGTACCGGGTGTACCATATTGCAATTGGTAATTTCGGTACGATTTTACCAATTCGTACCAGGAGTACCATTTTTAATTGGTAAATCCGGTACGATGTTTACAATACGTACCAGGTTCAATTAATGTAATATTCATTGACAACATGAGGAATGTCGGGGACCATTGTGGTGTTGACAAGACCTTTTTCTAGTTTATCATGTATCCAACAAGACAGATCGACTTAGAACACATTGAGGCTTATCTTGCTGTTCTAGTGGCAAATCCTACAATGGCCGGATTGGGAGAAGTTGACCCGAAGATTGCCGTGACGTCTTGTTATTTTATGGTAAATACAACCAATTATAATAATTTAAATTTTATACAGTAATACTTCTACACACATAACATATATATATTCATATTTCTTACACTTAATTGTAGGAAACGGTGGAGAATGTGTTCGACACCATCCACAAGAGACCAAATCCTTTTGATCCATACAATCACAAGACGTTTAGACCAAATGTTGAAGAGGTTTTCCCAAAAGATAAAATAGAGAGGTTGCTTTTGTTTGCCGAAGGAGCTCAGCTAGCTTGGGGGCAAAACGTAAAGCATTGGGTTGACTGCGACAAGGTACGATTTTATTAATAATAAAACTAAGTACACTCGGTACGCATTGCTAAAATCGTACTAGTTTTACCAGATGCATGTATGGTAAATACGGTACGATATTATAAATTCGTACCGAGTGTACCTGGTTTGGCAGTACGCATTTACAAAAGCGTACTTGGTTTTCTTAGATTTGTGGTAAGCATTTACAATAACGTACCATGTTTTATTTTGTTTTTAGGTAGTTGCATCGTGCTTCTACAAGGATCACTGGGGTACAATGTTGATAGATCTTAAAAAGCAGAAGATAACTCTCTATGACTCGATGGAGCATACATTCGAGGACCACCATTACGATAATAGACGAGATATCTTTCTCCCAATGACAAGAACAATCCCACAAATAATGAAGGCCATTGGATACTACAAAGAGCATCGCATCAAGGACCCACAACTCGGCCAGTGGGAATTATGCTTCCCTCCAAAGAAGGGCCAAAAGAGAAACAAATTTCAGCAAGATAATGGGTATGATTGTGGCCTCTATGCGCTCAAGTATGTGGAGCAATTCATCTCAAAAACTCCATTGCAAAGATGTTTGCAAGAGCCTCAAGATCGGGTGGAGTATAGAGACCACATAGCAAGGACCATTTATGCCCATAGCACAGAGGAAGTGACACCGGCAGTCCTCATAGATTTGGATGGAGTCAATGAAGGGAATGAAGGCAATTGAATTAAACAGTGCATTCGTGTTAATATTTTGTGCATGATGGATAGTATTTTGTAAATCCATAAACATTAGAATATTTTGAATGTGCATTTTGCATAACTATTAGTATATGCTAGGGATTAACTATGTAAATTTTTTTCTAATGTGAATTATGGTACGCACAGTACGCAAATCTAATTTCTTTACAGTTTTTCTAGTACGAAAAGTAAGCAATTAAACAAAACGTACCAAGATTTATTAGTATTTTTCTAGTACACTCGGTACGCATTTAAAAAAACGTACCGACTGTACCAGTTTTTCATTGTAATATAGGTATGTATATACAAAAGCGTACCTACTCTACAGGTACACTTGGTACGAATTATGAAAAACGTACCAAGTGTACCAGTATTTCATTAGTTTCAAGTACGTATTTGCAAATTGCGTACCTACATGACAAGTACATTAGGTACGCATTAGCAAAAACGTACCAAGCGTACCAGGAGTTTTAGTACGTATTCGTAAAAGTTTACCAGTTTTACCTATCTGATTATGACTAAACAGTGAATATGTATTTGTCATTGAAACTTTTTTTCTAGTACGCAGGGTAATCAATTAAACAAAACGTCAAAAGATTTACTTAAAAAACTACAAACACTACACAGCTAATATTTGACACAATATTGATTAAAACGTCAAAAATTTCAAACAAAAAAAATGACAAACACTACACAGCTAATAGAATTAAATAAATCTCCACTTATCAACCAAATCTATGTGGATCTTGACATGTTTGGCGAGTATGACCCGCAACACCACAAATACCACATTTCTTCGTTTTGCGGGTTCTCGTATTGATGCTTGGTTGTTTGCTACTCCCTTCTTCCTCCGGATTAATCAAGCGGCGTCTTAGAGGACATGTACTCATATAATGACCTTTCTCATGACACCACAAACAACCTCGACTGCGTTTGGTATGAGATCCAGTTGGAATCCTTAGGTGTAAGAACAATCCTTGAAGCAACATGTGGCGCTCCACGAATCTTTATCCGGAATAGGCATCACATCATCACATAAATCTCACGCCACGTCGCAGTAGAATAATATTCATGAACATATGATAGTGGGGATTCCTTCTTAAACCTAAAAATGTGTAAAAAATTAAAACTTGATCGAAGGAAAATTTGGTACGAAATTGGGTAATGCGTACCGGCGTACCAACTTCGGGTAAGCAAACGTGGTACGAAATTGTAAATGCGTACCAAACATGCTCATCTGAACTTGGTACGCCGGTACGTTTTTAGTCAAAGCGTACCGACGTACCAAATTCTGATGAGCAAACTTGGTACGAAATTACAATTTCGTACCAAGTGTACCCCCATCATAACTTAATGACCAGGTACACATTGATCAAAGCGTACCTGCGTACCAATTTACATGAGGTACACTTGTAACACATTTACAATTACGTACTAGGTGTACCTGCGTACACTTGTTACACAATTAAGAAGTTTTGGCAAAATAGGTACGTATATGCAATTAATACCAACAAATAAAAACTTCAACATCACCTAATTGTTGCAGTAGCTGAGAGCAAGGTATTAAATCCAGATTCCATGCCCGACACGAACAATTCCTGGAAGCAACATCAACAACATTGCTTTTTACTCCACAAATGACATTAAACTTCGTATCAGATAACGGTTCAACTCTCATCACGCGTCCCGCCTCGACAGCTATACTTAATTCCCTTGTTGCGTATACCGATAAATCTTCATTTCTAGATCCAGATTTTGTGCGGCGCTGGAAGAACCAAGATTGAACAAGATTACGACAGTATTCTAGAAGAGAACATACCGGAAGTTTTCTTGCCCACCGAAGTCTTGAATTCATATTCTCTACAGCGTTGGATGTACCAAACCCAAACTTCCGCACGGGGCATAGTGCAACAGACCATCTGCTCAGTCCAATACTCATAAGCTTTTCATAGCCACCACGAGAGGCCTCCTTCAAATTGTTCATGTACTCCTCATAATCCTCTACTTTGTAAGCATTCGCAGCAAGGTGGAATAGATCAATCACAACAGTACCCCAAGTCTTCAGGTTACCCTGTATATGAAACGTACAAAGACCATGAGGGATGCCATGATAAACTTGATATATAGCATTCTTGATGCTCATATGCTGATCTGAAACTATCATAAAATTCGGGGGGCAACCAAACGTCCGATGGACACGCTCCAAAAACCACGACCAAGATGAAGTATCCTCCACATCACCAATGCCAAATGCTAATGGAACAATATGTTCATTAGCATCCTTCGTAGCTGCGACAAACAAAATGCCCTTGTATTTCCCTTTCAAGTGTGTGCCGTCAATGACAATCACGGGCCGACATGCACGAAAAGCTCTTATGCACGCAGAGAGAGCAAAGTAACAATATTGAAACAAACCGTCTGGACATGTCTGAAGGTCCACAATTGAACCAGGATTCATCTGCTCCAACATGTATTAGAACTTGGGAATCATCTGCAATAATTTATCTCAATTAATAAAAAAAATCACTAAAATTACGCTAGGTAAACATGGTACGCGTTTCAAAAAACGTACCGAATGTACCAGTAATATAGTTGCAAACTAGGTACGAATTTACAAAAACGTACCGATTCTACCAACATAATTGGTAAAACTTAGTACGTTTTTATAAATATGTACCAGCATACTATACTAACTATTGTAAACTAGGTACACAATATTAATTTCGTACCAGGTTTGCTGCTTTTTACAGGTACACTGAGTACAAATTTGAAAAATCGTACCCGATGTACAGGTATTACAGAGGCAAACCTGGTACGAAAATTCAAAATCGTACCATATTTACCAATAATAATAATTACACGATACTAATATAGAAAAGGATAGAGAAACCTGAAATGAATTATCCGCATCGCCAAATGACAGTTCCAGAGCATGGTGCTTACCAGCCAAAGCAGTAGAATATTTTACATTAACACCAAATTCCCTTCGTATCTGTGATTGAATATCCTTTGGCCTAAGACACGAACCATCTTCCCCAAAATTTGGGCCAAGGTGTGCAGCAACAACTCTAGATGAAACCTTAGGATCAGGGTAATATCTCAAATCATCCACACAAGAGTGACGAGTGAAGAGATTGATACGCTACAAATTAGATGCGGCACTTGCTCGCATCTCAAACTCACATTGTTCTAACAGTTTGCATTTCACATGGTAGTACACCTTGTTTGATCGAATTGTTTTACACTCGAGATGCTTTTTCATGTGATATAAACCAAGAGCTGACTTCAGTTTCTTCTTTCCGACAAAAGTGCCACCCTGAACAAGCTCATCCACACGCACAACCGGTGCAAGTATTTCATCCAATGGAAGAGATACTTGCTGGGCTGCATCGGGAATAACCCACAAACGCTGTCCTACGCTACTTTCATTACCCACAAAGCTATTACCATCCACATTACTATTACCAACATCATGGTCATCGTTCTCACCAATGCCTTCTAAACGCAACTCATCACAATCAACAACAAAATTGTTCTGGTCTTCATTCCGCACACCATCATCAATTAAAGGACTCCTCCTATTATAAGATTCATCCATCGTGGAAGAAACCGCAACATATACAGTAGGAAACTCCGACACATCCATCAAATAGGACAACTCGAAATCATCTGTAATCTTCATTCTCATAGTTTCACCACTAGGAGACTGAACTAAACCATCTATATCAAACATATACATGCTCTTATCCTTCTTCATTCGAACTTCAAGCTTTGCTAATAAAGATTCAAAGCTTATACCACTAGGTGGTATAGGAATATACTCTTTCCTACCACCCTCATAAATGTTCTCTTTCCAGCATCCTCCATGTGCAACCACTAAAGAAGAAGGCCTTACCTGCACCGAGTAAACTTGGTACGCATTAGTAAATGCGTACTGCGTACCCAGTAAACTTGGTACGAATTCATAACTACGTACTGCGTACCAAGTACACTTGGTACGTAATGATAAATACGTACTACCATTCAAACAAATTAAGGTACGCGGTACGCTTTTATCAATACGTACTGCGTACCAGGTAAACTTGGTACGCACCAGTACGAAATTAAGAAAAACGTACCAAGCCTGCAACCAGAAAATACAATCGCCGGAATTTACCTCCATAGCTTAAAATCGCAACCAAAAATCACCGAAAAATTACAAATCAACCAACATAACACTTGCTAAACAAAAATAATAGAATAAAACAAAGCAAAATCGTATAAAAATTTGCAGAATACAAAAAAAACCACAAATAAAAACTTCTCCACAACAAATTGCTGTAAAATCACAACAAAAGCAACTACACGACGGAGATGACGAACAAGCCGGCGACCACAAAATCAAAAGCCACGTCGACGACGAACAATACTCGGCGACGATGATGGAGGAAAAAGCTCCAAACTATGGCGACGGCGACGGCGATGGCGAGGACGACGACGACGGCGATGGCGATGGCGACGACGATGACGGAAAGAAATCAACAATGGCGACGACGTTGAACGGAGAGAAATCAGCAGAGACGAAAAACTTGATGAAGAAGAAAACTGAAAAAGAAAACGATAGAGAGAGAGACGTGAGCTAGGGGAATAAGAGAGAGAAAAAGGAGAGAGAAAAATAAAGTGGAAAAGTAGGAGAGAGAATGTGTTAGAATGGAATAAGGTATAAATTATAAGGGTATAAATGTTCAAAAAGTAAACATATGACAAAAATTGATAAAATTTGAACTAATGACCCTTTTTGATATTACAATTGAGCTAATGACATATGGGTGCATTTTCTCTAAATAAAAATTAACGAACAACACGATCTTAGTTTTAGTTAATTTCCTTAAGTTTTGATAAGGATGTTAATTTTCACTAACGTTCATTTAAATAAAATATATATATAGTGAAATGATGAAGGTGTTATTACGAGCTAGGATAAGTGGGGAATACTTTGCTACATATATATATATATATATATATATCTAATACTATCTTACTAACTGCATATGTCTAATCATTATGTCACACATATTTTTATTAGCCACTTAAATTAGATGTCTTTTACATTTAATTGACTTTTTTAGTTGGAGTTAATTTGATTATCCTTGTTAAAAACGAATCAAATGATATGCTGTCAGCATATCGTGCCCAAGTCATTAACTGAGCAACTCTTGATAGAAAAACACATTAAGAAATAAGACAAATTAAATATAAATAGAGCTAAAATAAATAATAATCCTTCCTTAGCCTTAATCGTCCGTCAAATAACTACGTGTTAATTGATATTTCACAGAGACAACAAATTATAAAATTCTCTCCAAAAAAAAAATAAAAAATTACAAAATTAATCATATCGACCTGTTATAGGCCATGACACAATTAAAATTAATCATGAAAAATCATGTAGGAGCTAGCACATGGATGATGGAGTTGTTGGAAAACCGAATTATTATACGGGACAGATAAATTTTTCTGGCTTAAAGCCATCATATATATTACAAGCTAATTAGATAATGACAACATAGGCCATTTTAATATAGCTTATGTATATGACTAGCTATAGTCGAGTAAAGATATGTATTATTCAAAATTTTCAACATAAAAATCTTTGGAAAATTCGTGTCATTCAATATATTACGTATTTAGCACCAACGCGATTGTTTCAAGATAATAAAGATCGAGAGCCTTGATTTTGTTCTATACCATTCTATACACGATCATGAATTATATATGTAATCAATGATATTTGACACTCTTATATGAATCAACGACCCTAATTCAATCTTAATGCTCCACCAATTCCAGAATGAGTGTTCTGTTATCCTTATTTGGATTGTCCCAGGATAAGTATTTTGTTTTTACATATGGAAACCATCTTATCTCACAAAAGGTATGAGCTCCACCACTTTATGTCTTTTTAATTAAACATTTTTCTTTAATTTTCGTGCCGGAAAAAAAACACTTATTTGGAAATGGGGAGGATATTATATTTCATAATAGAAATCAACTTCATACATATTGTACCTAAGCAAATGACTACGTGTAATTAATTTAGGGCAAAGATTACAACAATCCAAACTCTTCGAATATGAAATCATCTCCATGGTCAAATCTTTACACATCTGTGCCAATTATTAAATATTACAATTTTTATTTTATAATATGGACATTACCCAACCCACTTAACCCTAAAAAAATGTTGATGTAAATAAACCTTAACTCACTTATCAGCGAATTTTTTTTCAAAAGCCAAATTACTTTTTTAAGACTCGTTAATGAAGCTTTCACTCATAAGCATGGAGTATTGATGTGATATTCATTAGCAATATTAAATATGTTTTCTTTTGATAAACTCCGTTTTGAAAATATTATCGAGAATAAATTTAATATATTAATTTTCTCAACAATCTTGTTTCTAGAGAGACCTGGATAACTGTTGACACAATTTTGTAGAATTTGATAGTATTTGATCTTCCAGAGAATACTAATGTTGCATGTCTTATTTATATTTTTAACTTACAACGAAACGTAGTTCAAGTGGTAAGATGCTTCTCCTTCTATTAAAATAATTGGGGATTTTAAGTTACGAGATTATTATATTTTTCACTTAAACTAACGAAATTATTACCGCATACTTAAAAAGAAAAAAGAGCCGTTGGTTTTGTTTATTTATTTATTTTTATGGCAACGACGAGGATTATATATTTATGTGGGCCGTGCAAGCGAAGAAAATCAACCGTTTATCTGTAATTGTCGGCTTCAAATTTCTTCTTAATCAACATTATCTAATTTAAATTTCCAAATAATTACAGAAGGACGGCTAATCATTCTAAATTTTAAATTCCATTATTAGTTAAACTCTCCCTCCATAAATACCAAGCTTTTATCACTCACACTCTCATTACCATCTTCTACATTATCACACACTACACGCACTGATTTTACCCTAAAACAAACAGCCATGACAAAGGACGTCGAATACGCGGCGGAGCCGGCGCCGGAGTTCTCAGCCAAGGACTACCACGATCCGCCGCCGGCGCCGTTCGTCGGCTTCGACGAGCTAACCAAATGGTCCTTCTACAGAGCGGTGATCGCCGAGTTCATCGCCACGCTCCTCTTCCTATACGTCACCGTTCTGACCGTCATCGGCTACAAGCACCAGAGCGACACCGCGGACGGCGGCGACGACTGCGGCGGCGTCGGAATCCTCGGCATCGCCTGGGCGTTCGGCGGCATGATCTTCGTCCTCGTCTACTGCACCGCCGGCATCTCCGGTAAGTCGATCGAAAATCCGAATTAATTTTGAAATTCATATTCCGACGAACTGGATCTCCGATTAACGTTAGTGGCGGATCAATTGCAGGAGGGCACATTAATCCGGCGGTGACGTTCGGATTGTTTTTGGCGCGAAAGGTGTCGCTAATTAGGGCATTTATGTACATGGTGGCGCAGAGTTTGGGGGCGATCTGCGGCGTCGGGTTGGTGAAGGCTTTCCAGAAATCGTACTACAACAAATACGGCGGCGGCGCCAACGAGCTCGCCGACGGCTACAACAAGGGCACTGGGTTGGGTGCTGAGATTATCGGAACCTTCGTTTTGGTCTACACTGTTTTCTCAGCCACTGATCCTAAGAGAAGTGCCAGAGACTCTCATGTTCCGGTAAGAATACCTCAAAATTTTGAGTTCATTTAGGAATTAATTTCGAATCTGAAATTATCACTCAAAAAAGGAGGGAAACCAAAATAAATAATAATTATTTTATCTTGTATAGTAGCATATCTATTTGATCATGCTAGATATCTACGATCAGTTATTTCAAAAGCTTATTAATTAATTACTAATGTTGAAAATTGAAGGTGTTGGCCCCACTTCCCATCGGATTCGCGGTGTTCATGGTTCACCTGGCCACCATCCCCATCACCGGCACCGGCATCAACCCGGCCCGGAGTTTCGGCGCCGCCGTCATCTACAACAAGGACAAGGCTTGGGATGACCAGGTAAAAATTTTACATTTTTTGAAGCGTATTATTTAATTAATTAAATTTCAACATTGGACAATAACAAATACTACTAATTTACATAATATAATTTCTTTTTTAATAATACAGTGGATTTTCTGGGTTGGACCATTCATCGGAGCCGCCATTGCTGCATTCTACCACCAATTTATATTGAGGGCAGCAGCCATTAAAGCTCTGGGATCTTTCAGAAGTGAGAAATAAACATGGGAATTATTTCATGAGCTGAATAATGGAATTATTGGAGGACAAAAATATTCCATCAAATTGTAGATATCCCACTCCTGTTGTTTTCTTGATCTTCTCTTTTGTATTTTCTTTCTGCTTCCTTGTATCCAAGATTTGTTGTTTCCTTTTCTCCTTTTGATCTTTATTGGAAATTTCTTTTCTTTTTTCCATCTAAGATCTTGTATAATAACTTGTTTCTCTTGAATGCAATCTTTAATTTCTCTCATCATCGGTGTGACTTAATCTTAAGAAATTTAATGACCAAATAATTCCATTATTCAGCTCATATTTTTTTTTCTTCTCTTTAAAGTTTCCTTCAAACTCTGTTATCTCGAATAAGTATCATTTGTGGTCAAATTTCATATAGCAAAAAAAAAAATGAACACTCTTCGTGTCCCTAATTTAGGGATAAATTTTATTTCAAAATAATACGCTTATTAGAGAACATGCGAGTAATTCAAATCCATGAGATGTAAGGCGCTCTAACCAAAATAATGACTTTTTAAATTATATAAAAAAAAAAGATCATCTCTATCTATCTAGCTAAAGACTAAAGAGAGTGACTCATTTTTCATATAATGTAAGGCGCTCTAACCAAAAATAAAGTAAGATTCTTAAAAAGATATGTATGCTTTTATGTGGCTCATATATCGAATTGAGTTTATAGTTTACTATAATTTAGCTTTAAACATATAATATTATATATCGAAAGTGACACATTGCAAATCCTAATTCCTAACCCACAAATTAAAAAATGAAATTGTGTTAGCTTTTTGTACTGTGTGTCTGCTAAAGAGATAACTATACAACAATACAAATGGAAGAAACTTCAAGAACCGAAGTGTTTCGTCATTAGCAATTTCTTATAATTAGAATGAGTGGATTTATTTCATCATCTATTGTTTATTGTATTTTTATATAATGATGATATATGATTCCACTTTGTCCTATTGCTTATGCATTATTTCGGAGTTGTTGAGATGATGCGCTAATAATTAAATTACCATTAAAAAAGTAAAAGTCATTGCAGCATTTTTGTGGTGGAGGGTTATGATAATCTTGTTTCAAGTAAGAAATAGTGATAATAATGAAGAGTGTGACGAAATGGTCGGTCCTAATTTATTAATAAGACGAATAATGGTTAACAATAATTTTTTTTTTATAGTTTTCTTATTAAATAGAGCCAAAGAAGTACATAATTACATGTACGTGGTTGATTTTCTCTTTAGTTTCACGATGACCCACACATGAGTCGAATTCTCGATTTTATAATTGGAGATAAAATGTCTTACCGACTGAGGTACCAGTTTATTGTCCAATATTAACACATAAAGTTCTACTTCTAACTGGAACAGTTGGGAAAAATAAAACATTTTTAGCCTTTGTAGTTTCTCAACAAACAAATTAATATATGCGTGTCATATTCAATTTGTTTTTGTTATCTATGTAAATATATCTCTTCTTCTTATGTTTGCATCAATATTTATACTTACGTTGTGCATCTAGTTACACTGTGTGGTGCATCTAGTTATACATTATGGTGCATCAGATTTTTTTTCAGTTTTTTCTTTTTTTTTCATTTTTTTCACTTAGTAGTGCATCCAAATATGTGAAGTGGTGCATCAGAATATGTGAAGTGGTGCATCTTGGGTGACCCCTTAAAAAAAATTAAAAAAAAAACTGAAAATCTTGTGCATCTAAATGCACTTAGCGGTGCATCTAATTATATAGAGTGGTGCATCCGAATATGTGAAGTTGAGCATCTTGGGTAACCGTTTAAAAAAAAAATCGAAAAAATAAAAAGTCAACGGGTTGACCCGAATTTGACCCACTTTGACTAGGCCAAATCTTGACCCTCCATCACCCATGGATCTATGGTGGAGATCTATTCTCATTTCTTAGGATAATATTTATTCTTATATGATCATTTTCCTATATATATCCATTTTCACTTTTTCACTTTTTCAAAATTAGTTATATCCACTTATTGAAAAACAAATTAGTTATGTCCATCTTTAATATGAAGAGACCAATTTATCCTTGATGTTGTATTTTTTATATTATATCTCTTACACATTGTGTAAGATTTGACTGCTTCTCACTTTGACTGTTGTTAACTGAAAATGATTGTGATGTTAGGGCATGGAAGTTAGCAAAAGTGATCAATAATTAGATAATTAGTGTTGCAATGATTAGTTGACTAGGGCATATCCAATTAATAAATTTCTCAAATATATTTATATAAAGTGAATATTTTCGATACTATATGAAATAAAGGAGGAAAAATATATAACTTATACCAAAATAATTAAAAATTCATGATATATAAAATAAACAAAGATCCCACTCGGTGACATTAAGATCTCATTCGATATTTTTTCAGATCTCACTCGAGTGGGATCTTCAAATATCTCGAGCGGGATATTTCTTTTTAAAAGCTTTGAGATTATTATGATTAAATGGTTATCAATTACTATTATTTGAATTAAATTAATTATATAGTAATATTGAATACGTACGATATAATTAACTAATTAAAATAAAAACCAAAAAATATGTAAACTATACCAAAATAATCATAATTAATTGATTTGCCAAATATATAAAAATTTCGCTCGGATAAATTACAAATTTTCGAAGATCCCACTCGAGATTTTTGTAGATCCCACTTGAGCGGGATCTTCAAAAATTCGAGCAGGATATTGTGTTTTTGGACCTTAAAAGATTATTAGGGTTTTAGGGTTAAGTGATTAAATTAATTACTCAATTTTTAATTAAATTAATTATATAATAATATTGAATAACTATTAAGTGATTAAAATTAAAATGAAAATATATGTAAACTATATTAAAATAACCAAAAAATTATGAATTGTAAATTAGACACTAATTCCGCTCGTGTTTTATAACAGAAGATGAAGATCCCACTTGAGTGAGATCTTCATTTTTGTTAAGTTTGTACGAGCGGGATATATAATTATTTTGTAATTAATAACATTATTTATTTGTTTATATAGTTTACATATTTTTTGGTTTTCATTTTTTTTTTAATTCGTAGATTTTCATAATTTTTATACAATATGTGATAATAATTGTACTATATAATTGAGTGTGATAGTACTCTACAGTAGTGGATGTGAAAATTCATCTGTAAATGTTCACGTGAATGATTGAAATTTCACCTTTGATGTAACAATTTTACTTTCACGTGAATTTGTACAATTTCACTCACCCAATTGACTGAATGAATGAATTCTATATAAGTGGTAGGAGCAGAGATGAATGAGCAAACACCACAACCATCAAAATATTTTGTAAAATATTAGAACCTCATAAATAATTATCCGTTAAAAAGAGAATTTCGCATCAGTCGAAGAAGTTTTCAGATTTGTTGAACAAATTCAAAAAAGGTGAGTTTCAATTGTATTTAAGATTTCGTCCTTAGTAGATCCCACTCGTGAATAGTCAGATCCCGCTCGGTAAGGAAGATCCCACTCGAGGTGGGATCTACAAATTATGCGAGCCGAATATTTTATATTCCAATTTAATTGTCTTGATTTTCATACTTATAGTGTTTATATTTCAGAACATGGAAGAATGAAAATATTTCAACATCAAATATGGTGGAGAATGGCACGATTGTGAGTATGTGGGCGGTTCAGAATCGATCACTCAAGTTCTTGCTGCCACTCAAGCTCTTATCAATTTGAAATACAACATTGATGTGTTGATGCGTTGAAATTTGATGAGCACTCAGTACGAAATGTATTATTTATCGCGTGCTCGAAGTGGACGCACTATGAAAATTCTCTTGAGCACAAATCAACAATTTGCTCAATTGTGCATGAAGTTCTTTCCAACCGTGTATCTCATCCACAGCCACATAGATGTGTATGTTCTATATTTCGAAGATCCTGGGGCGTCATCCTTTCAATACGACCAAGGACAGCCATCATCCTTTCAATACGACCAAGGGCAGCCGTTATCATTTTAATACAACCAAGGGCACACGTATTCTGATGAAAAGGAGCGTATCAAACAACAAATAAATTCCCAAATTTCTTTTCCAACTTATATCCTATTGGGTATAATTACGAAGCGACGTCCACAAATTACGTACTCGTTGTTCCAGATTGTAATGTTCCAGACAACGAAGATGATGAACCACAATGCACTGTCGAGTTGGATTCAGACGATGAAGATGTTGACAGTGCTGATCTTGAAACTGATAGTGAAGCATCTGCAGATTGGACTGAGGAAGATTTACGCGATTTTACTATGGTGGAGCACAGTTCATGGATTCGTCCCAGTGCAACAACGGACGCGGGCGATCTAACCAACTGGTTAGTTCCGGTGATTCCTTCTGATGCTATGATTTCTCTCGTAGCACGTGATCCTGACCCGACACATGATGATGAGTTGCGTGTTGGTGCTGTTTTCAACAGCAAAAAAGAGCTAAATATTGCAGTCGGAACGTGGCACATGGAGAGAGGACTTGAATTCAAAACTCTAAAATCGGATTATATTCGAATGAAGTTCTTGTAAAAGCATCCGAATTGCCCATTTCAGTTGCGTGCCACATCACGTGGAACGAATACTTGGATAATACACAAGTTCATTCCTGAGCATTCATGCCTCCATCAGCTACGACGTGCCGCTCCGAGGAAAATCAAGATTAATGTTGTTGCAGCTCACGCGGAGCGAAAAATCAGAACCAACTGTAAAATCATGGAGCCAAAGACCATTATGGAGGAATGTTACTCGAGTTCGGTATCACCATCCGTTATGATTTGGCGTTGCGAGCACGGCATTACGCAATAAAAGTATATACGGAGGGTATGTTGAATCCTTCCAGTTGTTGCCTGGCTATCTTCACATGCTTAAAGAATCAAATCCTGGCATGATTACTGATCTTGAGGTTGGGAATGATGGGAGATTTGAGCATTTGTTCGTGGCTCTCAGCGCCTGCAGACTCGCGTATCCATTCAATATGAGACGTGTGATCGTTTTAGATGGAACTCATCTCAAGTGCAAGAATAGAGGGATTTTATTTATCTCTATGACGAAGGATGCCAACGAGCATGTTTTTCCACTGGCGATAGGTGTTGGCCCAATCGAGAATGATATATCTTGGAGATAGTTTCTAACCCTTTTCAAAATGACATATGGCGAGCTTAGAGATACATTGATTGTCTCTGACGCACATGTCTCTACAGCGAACACTGTCAATGAGGTCTTTCGAAATGCAGTTCACGGTCTTTGCTACTATCACTTGCTGAATAAGTTGACGTGCTATGGGAAAGTTGTTGTGACATTGTACGAACGAGCTGCTTTTGCATATCGCACTTTAATTTATGATAAGGCAATGAATTCTATGCAACGAGAGAGCCAAGACGCATACGACAAATTAATGAGAGTAGGACCAGAGAAGTGGGCTCGATGCAAGTGTCTATTGCCATGTTATAGCCATCTGACTTCAAATGCAGCAGAAGTATGGAATTATAGAGTAGTATGGGCTCGTGGTCTCCATATATGCTCAATGCTTGACGCTATAAGGTATATCATCGAGCAATGGTTCGATGATAGACAAGAATTGCCCAAAGGCGGTGATGAAGTTGTAACTCAAGAGGCGGCTAAAAAAATGACAGAATCAATGAATAAATCATTTAGGTACGATACAAGTGGCGGAATCGGCTTGGTGTTCAACGTGAGTGATGGTAGAAGAAATTGGAAAGTTGATCTCAATTCGCGCACATGCTCGTGTTGTGAATTTCAAAATGATGGAATGCCTTGTTCGCATGCTTTTGCTGCTATCCGGTACGTTTTATTGCTTCAATTTGCAGAACCATTTGAAATTACCATTAAAATGACTGTAAAAAATTGCAGAAAAAATGCTGATGATGTATACCAGTATGTGCAATGGTACTACAAACGAGAAGTTTGGGATGAAGCTTATCAATATCCTATACATCGTGTTCCACATGTAGAGGATTGGAATATTCTAGTTGAAGTGGTCAATATCTTGGTCTTGCCTCCCGTATTCACTTCACAGGCGGGACGACCGAGAACTAATCGGCGAAGATCTGCATTGGAGAGAACTAGCCGGAGACAAACCACAAGGCAAGAAGCAGAACCATCGAGTAATCAACGTCTGAGAAGATGTGGTATTTGTCTTGAAGAAGGTCATACACGTAGACATTGTAATCGGCATTAACAATCTACTATTAATATTTTTCAAATTTTTGATATCTCTTTAGCTACAAATTAAATCCCGCTCGCATATTTTTAAATTTTTTTGAGATCCCGCTCGAGTGAGATCTACATTAGGCTAGCGGGATCTTATATTTTTAGAAATGGTTAATTTTTTTGATTTCATTTGTGTATTTTTTAACTTCCTAAATATTAATTTTAATCAAAACAAGAAATGGTTAGCTTATACAATGAAAAAAAAAATCCAAAATTATTATAAATGTGATAAATTTTATTAAAAGATATACTATAATTTACAAAATCAAGATCCCACTCGCAAATTACAATATCCCGCTTGCTTAATTGTTATATTTCATAGATCCCGCTCTGGTGGGATCTACATAACTCGAGCGGGATATTTACTTTTTGCAAATGGTTAATTATTTTGAGGTGGGTTGTTTATTTTTTTAAGTAGTTACATATTAATTTTAAACAAAAAAAGAAAAATTCATGTCTTATACCATGAAAAAAAACCAAAAAGTATTATATGTGTGATAAAAAGAGTAACCAAATATACCATCATTTACAAAATTAATATCCCACTCGATTTTACGTAGATCCCGCTTGGGGATAAAGGATATTTTTTAGATCCCGTTCGAGTGGGATCTATATTATCCGAGCGGGATTTTGTTTTTTTGCAAATTGTTAATTTTTTGGAGTTGATTTGTGCATATATTTTAAGTTGAAAAATGTTATTTTTAATCAAAACAAGAAAATTCATATCTTATACGATCAATTTTCAAAAGTATTATATGTGTGATAAAACGAGTAACAAAATATACCATCATTTACATATTCAATATCCCACTCGATTTTACAGAGATCTCGCTCGATGAAGAAGCATATTTTTTAGATCCCGCTCGAGTGGGATCTACATTAGTCGAGCGGGATTTTATTTTTTTGCAAATGGTTAATTTTTTGGAGTTGATTTGTGTATTTTTTAAGTTGCAAAATATTATTTTTAATCAAAACAAGAAAATGCATGGCTTATACGATGAAAAAAAATCTAAAATTAATAAAACAAACTAAATCATAGCATAAATAAGAGCCGTCTAAATATCAAAATTCATTACAATAATCAGTGTTTTAATTATAAAAAAATAGTGGCCGTAAGCTCTTACGGTGGTCGACAAAGTTCATATATAGCATATGTCATCCTTAGTCTATAGGTTGTAGTGCGATTTTGCCCCCGTGATATAGATGGACGTCCAGTAATCAATCTTTCAACTTGCATCAGTGCATATGGAGCGCAATTTACACTGTCTTTTTGCTTAAATTGATGATCAATGTCAGTCACTACCAAATTCAATGGATCATTGATACGGGTGCGCCCAATACGTTGATGTTTTCAATAGAAGGCATGGCTAAGAACTTCAGACCATAAGTTTAGCAGTGGTTTCAACCTCTCAAATTGCATTTCTTGCACTTCCGGTTCAAGGTTATAGTACATGGAGTCGTACAAGGTCGTCGTCCATGCCAACATATCAATACAGACCATCACGTAGTGACTACTCACACAACACACTAGTATAACCTTCATAAAAGCGACATGGAAGCATAACTCAATTAAATCTACTACATTATCAAAAATAGTTTTCAATAAATTACTTAAAAAATGTAAATTCACTTATTTGTGTTGCATCAAACATTGAGGTTTGTGATTCACCAGCGTCTTCTTTTCCGTGGATGGTAAATAGTATGCTTGGGGGAGGCTGCTAATCAGGGTGAAGGGTTTTTCCCATAAGCCAATCATTTCCGAGTCCTCCCTGTTTCATCAATAATATAAATATCAATAACCAACAAGACAGTATTTTTGAAATTAATATATTTAACTACTTACGAAGATATCCGTGTCAAAGATGACGGTATTCCTAAATGTCACACCAGGCTTTATCCCATCATCTGCTTTCAATCGGAATCGCAGATTCATTAAGTACAAATCAACGACCTACAAAAAGTTGTTAGATATTAAATTAAATTAATAACAAAGTTTAATATAGCCATCTAACATAGTAAAATAGTAAAAAGAGTAAAAATTAACTTACCCCGACAACGATATTCATCTTCGGATTTAGAATTTCCAAAACCATGCATGATCAAGTGATATACCACTGTCACAAATAACCATCGTTGCACCTGCAGAACCGTTGCAAAATTTTTGAAATTCCTCAACCAAATCATCTGCCAGTGGGTTCGTTGTAATTTCGGCTTGAAATGGCGTAGAAATTGCGGCTGCAAGTTTTTTCTTTCGTTGCACCCTCCGTTTAGGCTGTACTGCGGACGGATCTTCAGGCTGTTATCGATCAAGTGGGATAGCAGGGATAGCACTAGTTTGCGCTTCTTGAGATCGTTGCATTTGGGAATGATGCTAATCGAGTGATTGTTGATACGATCTTCCAATCATCTAAACAGCAAAGTATTAAAATAATTCAAACATGAATAAAAAAAGAAATTTCATAATAAAAACTCTAAATTACCTCTCCCAAGTGGCTCCACATATCTGTGTGATGACCACTAGCAAACATGGAATGGCGAGGCAGATCAAGATGTGTACTACCAAACTGCCCTTGCGGCCGATACGTCGTACCAAATTCGGGCATAGAAAATCGGGCCGGAGTGAATAGCTCACTAGTGGAGGGGATGGAAATGGGCGCGGTAGTAGAGGGCACAGTGGTGGGATGTTGTGGTGGTGTTTCAATAACGGGCTCCTACCGAGGCCGAGTTGTGGGTTGATATGCAGGAGAATGTTGGGATGTTTCACATCGCATTTGTTCAAACAAGTCCCCAAACCACTTCGTAAACTGAGGTATCGATCTCTTATCCATCTTGTCCAAGAGCCGATCCTTAGATCTTTCCAAGTCATCCCTCAACCAAGGACGGTCATTGTATCGGCGGTGGTGCTCTCCCCCACTGCTAGAAGATGATGATGCAGCTTGTCGGGATGCAGCTTTTGTAGCTTTTCGGGTACGTTTCCCCTTATCTTGGGGTTGTTCTTGAGGCTCCTCGTCTGAAATGTCTGCCTCGATATAGATAGCACCCGCTCTATGTGATCGTCTGGGCCTGGAAGTTTCATGTGTCGGGTTGGCCTCTACATCAAAAATTGATTCCGTACGGGGACAAAGAGGAAACTACTCACCCTCCCTTAGCGCATTTTTGAGGGGCACAAATTCAACATTGAGAGCATTTGGATATTGAGTCTACTGCCAATAAAAAGTCTGCTCTTCGTCTTCAGAAACAGCAACTGGTGTCAAATTGGGCACCTATACAAAAACTAAAAAAAAAAAAGTAAATATGGAGTATTGTATAAGAATAAAGATTTAAGAGATGTAAAAAATAATTTATTACCAGTTAAGAAAAAAATGTCGTTGTAGGGGATTTTCTAAACCTCCATTTAATGCATCTGGGAGTTCGGGTCGGATCATCAAGTCTCCCAACTGCTTCTGCTAAATTTGACATGACTTCTAGAGATCACACATGAAAAGCCCACACTGCACCATAAAAGTGATATTTCTTTCTATTCTGCACATTGGTGATGTAGTGCTTCAAATTCAAGTACGAATATGCTCCCCATGGAAAATTAGTGAACAAGTTCAAATCATCAACCAATTTCCAAATCCACTGCGGAACAATTTTCTTCACGCATCTATCAAGTATTACCATGTAAGCCACTAAAACGTGCGCCGCGCGGAGGTACAAATCAACACTTAGATCACCATTTCGATCGGTGATGAGCGCCCGCATGTTCTTAAATCGATCCAGTAAGTCATTCCCAGTGATAGACATACTATTACAAAACCGTCGATAAACCTCTACATTCCGTAAATCGTGGTCATCCGCCGGATTGAAGCTGGACTCGCCAATGTTCAAACCAGTCACTAAGACAAATTCTTCATATGAAAATTGGGGGTTTACGCCGTTGATATGAAACCACATCTCGTGAGGCTGAGAACCTGGATAGTTGATCTCACGTGACAGCACGTGATGCACAACCATCGAGCATTTCTGTCCCAGGTCCCAATAGACAAAATGCCCAAAGCACCCATTTATAAATCTATCGATCAATTCTTGACCACCGACCTCATACAAAACCCTTCTAACATCTTCCAAAACACCAATCCTATAATACGTGCTAATAGTCGAACCACGGTTAATAGAGTCGGGCCTCTTGTATGTAATCTATGCACAAAATCAAAATAAAAATTAATTACAAATAAAATAGAAAATAATTCGAAAGTTAGTCCAAAAAAAATACGCATCTTTTTATTTAAAATAATTCACAAATAACAATTCATTACAAACAAATAAGTGAAAAAATTCCTGCGACAATAACTCGATATATAGAGCAATAAAAATGTACATGCCAAATTACGTGAAAATATACTCATAATTTAAAAAAATAAAGCAAATTTACAATTTTCTACACAAATGGAAACTAATTTTTTTAACCACGAAATTCGTCGACTAAAATACAAATTAATTATATATCGCTAATATTTATAATGTTTTATTAGGCATAATTTACAAACTTAGAACACAAGCCATTAAATTTAAATTTCTACACAAAAAATCATAATTAATACCTTAACCAACAAATATTTCGACTGAAATTCAAAATAACTACATTTTTAAGAAAATTCAAGCTAAACTAATAAGATCCCGCTCGGGGAAATACAAAATCCCGACCGAGTGAATTCTACATTATATCCGAGCGGATGATTGTTCCTTACGAGCGGGATCTAATAATATATTAATGTGAGATAGTTTATAAATCTAGATAACATATTCCTAATTTTTTACACCAAAAATCGAAACTAATATGTCAACTAATAAATTCTTCGACTAAAATTCTAAAACTAACGTTAGTTTATTTATTTTTATTTACAAGGAGAAACTCGACTAAAATTCTAAAACTATCATTACTTTATTTATTTTTATTTACAAGGAGAAACATCGACTAAATTTTCTAATATTAATGCTTCGACTAAAATTCTAATTTTAATGCTTCGACTAAAATTTGTACAAGGAGAAAACTTCGAATAAAATCAATACAAATAAATTACTAATCTCTCCGGACATATTATATCGAAGGAATGAAATTCCGCTCCAACAATCGAACGAATGAAAATCCCGCTCCAACAATCGAATGGATGATCCTCCCTAAACTCGAATGGAATTTTGTATTTTTATTTTTTTAGTTCATGAAGGCTCCCTAAACTCGAATGGAATTGTGTATTTTTATTTTTAGTTCATGAGGGATGTGGGATATGTGGGCGGATTCAATGCTTATATAGAGGGGCGGGATCTAGGGTTTTGATCTCCCACCTCCCCTCTCTCACCTCCCTAATGTACTGCCCTCTCTCACAGTGTAACGTTAAAAAAATAAAGGAGGAGTCAAGGGGTTCAATTCCCACATCAATTAAATGTCAGGCGTTTTGTTTTGATATACTATATACTATTCATATGTGATATATATACTATTCACATGTGATATGATTTTTTTTATATGATAAAATTTTTGGAAAATAATGGCTTATACTATAAAAAAATTCGTAACTTAATATGTTGGAAAATTTAGTAAAGTTTTGATTGATTCCAAAACCAACTGACCCCAACCGAGTAGATGTTGTCATTTCCTAAAGTTAGTATTTAGGCTCGCTGTTTGAGCAATGTTCAGATTTTATCTTTACATGACTCCAGCTGAAGACGGCAACATGGCTATACTCGGATAGAAATTCAGATGGAAACTCGCATGGAACATCAGATGTAAGAAAGACAACTGAGCGTTCAAGACAACCGATCTGATCTAGATCATCGGATGAAGGAAAACATCTGAGTAATCAACTGTTCGTCAGATGTGATAATCCTCCTGATCAGATGTGGAACATCAGTTGCAGGACTCAATCTGACAGATCGACAACATGAAGTTCAAGGCAGCTGAGGGTTCAACTGTTCCTCTTCAGACAGAATGTCAGATGAAGCTAGCGATCAGATGGAACATCAGCTGAAGACCACTCGGATGAAGATCAAACGCCTCAACCGACTAACCAATGTTGAAAGACAAAGGTTGAAATTTGAATTTCAAAAAGGAAGTCACGTGAAGGTTTGACGTTCTGTCATTACCTCATTTGGCCCAACACAAGGTTGTCTCAGAAGGAAAGCAGAAGTTCACAGTTGCCAAATCGGAAAAATCTGCAGAGATGAGAGACAAGCCATCGCTTTCACAGAACAGAGATCAACGGCTCTTCCAACGGCTAGTTGATTCTCACCGTCTATAAATAGAGGCACTCATTCATTCATCAAGATAGAAGACACATACAAGAGAGACAGACGAGCGAAAGAACGACGAAAAACTGCACACGAGGTAAACTGAAATTATCCTCTAAGAACATCACCAGTTGAGAGTTCATAGAGTGTTAGAATCTGTCTTGGTGTTTTCGATCTTAGTTTGAGTCTTCATTTGTTCAAGTTTAGATCCTAGCTCACTTCTGTGTTAGAGCTAGTAGTTGGAAAACCCACCCTTATACACATCCCCTAAAAAGGTTGTTAGGATCCTGCTCTTCCCGAAATTGAGTAGAAAGGTTGATAAGTACCCATAAACTTATCTGTAAGGTTGATAAGTACCCGCAAACTTATCTGAACGGTTGCAAAGCCCGCGTAAGCTTTGTGGTAGTTGTCCTAAAGAATTTGGACTGAGTTGTGTGGACTCACAACTCCCCGTGGACGTAGGAGTTCTCTCCGAACCACGTAATTCCTTTGTGTTGTGTTTTCAGTTCAGTTACTTTTTGCATATCCAACTGACCAACTAACTAGCACTCAAAACTGCATCTTTACATTTCAACTGATTTGGTTGTTGACCGACCTTGCATCTGAGCGTGAGTTGTTTTATACGAGTTATTGTTGTTTCCACCACATTACGCACAACACCACTCTTCCAGCTGAGTTTTCTTACTCAGTTGTGATTTCAACTGAGTCCTCTTACTCAGTTGTGGTAATTTTGGGGGTTGATTTTAAAATTCCTATCTGGTGTATTCTCCCCCCCTATACACCAGAACTCATATCGGGACCATCATAATATATATATGATAAATTTCAAAAAAAAATATATTTTGGTTTCAAATTTTTAAATCCCACTCGTTTTCAAAAAATCCCGCTTGAAATTATGTTAATTATTATGAGATCCCGCTCGAGCAACATCTACATAACTGGAGCGAGATCTCTAACTATTGAATTTATATAGTTTATTGAAGTTGAAAAATATATTTTTTATTACCAATATATTAAATTTAATCAAATTCAAAAAATGAATGGCTTATACGATTAAAAAATCGTAACTTAATATATATATATATATATATATATATATATTTATATATATATATGATAAATTTCACAAAAAAATATATTTTGGTTTAAAATTTTTAATCCCACCCGTTTACAAAAGATCCCGCTCAAAATTTGTTTAAATATTATGAGATTCCGATCGAGTGTGATCTTTGATTATTGAATTTATATAATAGTTCTGAGATAGAAAATGTATTTTTTCTACTATAATACTAATTATCAATGAAATAAAAAATTAATGATCAAATTACATTAACTAAAAAACAAAAAAAAAATTAATAATAAAAATTACATTAACTACGAACAATATATGGGGCGGGATTTAACGTTTTTGTCATAGATGATAATAATAGATGATAATAATAGATATGAATAAATGAAGAATATTGAGTAATACAAAAATAACGGATAAAAATTTGAGTCATACGATATATATCAAACCAATGCATGTCATGCACTGTCAAATCCTAACAGCATGCGTAGAAATAATATAAAATTTGAATATTATACGATTAAAAAAATTATAACTTAATATATACATATATATATATATATAATAAAGTTTACAAAAAAATATATTTTTGTTTACAACTTTTAAATTCCACTCGTGAATACAAAATCCCGCTCGGAATATGTGGAATTATTTTGAGATCCCGCTCGAGTGAGATTTACATAACTCGAGCGGGATCTTTGATTATTGAATTTATATAATTTATTGGAGTTGGAAAATGTAATTTTTATTACTAATATATTAAATTTAATCAAATTTAAAAATGAATAGCTTATACGATTAAAAAAATCGTAACTAAATATATACTCCCTCCGTTCAATTTAAGAGTACCTATTTACCCCTTTTTTGTCCAATTTAAGAGTACCCACTTTCACTTTTTTACAAATATACCCCCATCACTCATCTAATTTTACTACCCTTTGCCATTGATGGCCCCACTTCACATCAACTTTATTTCTATTTTTTTTATTTTCCCAACAATTTTATTCCTACTTTCTGGTCAATACCACCTCTTTTTTGTCATTACCACTATTTTTTTGTCATTATCTCACTACCCCTCAAATACACCTTTATTCCACCAATTACCACTTTTTACCTTTTCTTAAATCCCGTGCCAGACCCCAAATGGGTCATCTTAAATTGGACGGAGGGAGTATATGTTAAATTTCACAAAAAAAATATTTTTATTTATAACTTTAAAATCCCACTCGTGAATAAAGAATCCCGCTCGCAATTTGTTTAATTATTATGAGATTCCGCTCGAGTGGGATCTATATAACTCGAGCGGGATCTTTCATTATTGAATTTATATAATTGTTTTGAGTTGGAAAATATTTTTTTTCCTACTATTATACTTGTAGTGGGCAAAATTCGTCTTCTTACAAAGCCTGCTATATCGGCCCAACTAGCTTCTCGAACTATACGAACCAACCCAATACAAGTTAAATTAAATTATTGGGTCTGAGGAGCCCATATCCGACCTAGGGGTGTCAAACGACCTAATTAGACACGTCGGCACAACCGGCCACGATATTTGAATAAGTCAGATGGACTAGCTGAAGAGTAATTCAAATCAGTTTCTTCCCACGATAATCGGAACCACTTGAGAGGATATGGTGGACGGATAAGGCCGATGACTAGGGTATAGAGAAAATCCTAGTCGGCCAATATAAATAGGTAGCCATTAAGTCGCTGGAACCATCCAATCATTCACACTCTGACTCTCTGCTCCATCTCTTGCCCTATCCGCTGCCATCCTTTTTCTCTGATTCTCTGTTCTTATAGACTATCGGATCCATCGGCCGCACAGGCTACACCGGCACTACCTACCCTCCCGACGCTCTTATTCAAAAAGTATCATTTCTTCTCTCACCTACCTCTCAAATCTATTATAATTAATTCAAAAAGTAGTCAACAGAATCTATGTTTTTCCAATTGCCCATGCAACACGGTCACTTCCCATGTTTTCGCTGAACTGCTGAACCGAAGTGATATATTTTTTGCTAGGTTCCAATTATTCTAAGGGTATTTAGGTCATATTGGACATAACTAATTTATTTTCCAACAATTGGATATAACAAATTTCAAGATATAGTAAGTGGATATAACAATTTTTTAATATATATATATATATATATATATATATATATATATATATATAGAGAGAGAGAGAGAGAGAGAGAGAGATAGAAACTCCATTTCTAGCCATTTTCAACTTGTGTTTTCAAATTTTAGCCTTTTTTTGAATTTTTGAACTTTTTTACCCTCCTCTTTCCTTTTCCCATATATTTTTTTAGTTACTATCTTCACTCTCCCTCAATTTGTTTGCTGCTAACTTCTTCATCTATCTCCTCTACTCTTTTCTCTCTTATCTCGCTGCCACCACCACCATCTTCTCACCGCCGCCACCATCACCACATCCTCATCCGCTTCTTCCTCCTCTCTCAACCCTCTTCTCAACTATCTTCCTCTTCTTCTCCTCCTTTCTTCTCGGCAGCCACCACCACCATCTCCTCGCCGTTGCCGCCGCCACCACCACCATCTACTCGCCGCCGCCATTTCCTCGCCGCCATGCCTCCATCTATCCTCCTTCTCCTCCTCACCGCCATCTCCTCGCCGCCGCCATCTTCTCACCGCCATCTCCTCGCCGTCATGCCTCTCCGAAAATTTGTGAAGCTCGTCGCCATGCCTCTCCTCGCCGTCGCCATCTACACGAATGTTGTCCATTTCTTCCTCAAACCCCTTCCTCTGGCTTTTCTAACTCTTCAATGGCCAACAAACACTAATTTGCAGAATAATCTCTACTCTAATTTGGTGAGATTAGTATGGGTGAAGAAGAGGATGATTGTGTGGAAGAGATCTGAAATTTTTACTTGAAGGTTGGATTTTTGAGATTTGGATTTTTTTTTTGTTACTTCACAATTAAGTTTTTTTGTTACTTCACAATTAAGTTTTTGTTACTGATCAAAACGTTGTGTGGTTTTTTTGTTCAGTCACAAAATATTATATGTGTATTTTTTTTTGTTCGGTCACAAAAATATATTTTGTGTGTTTCTTTTGTTCAGTCAGCATTTTTATTTTTGTTCAGTCACAATATGAGTTTTTTTTGTTCAGTCACAAAAAAAATGTGACTGTATTTATATTTGTTGAGTCAGAAATTTTTTTTTGTTGAGTCACGAAAGACTACCGGTGATGGCGGCGGTGGTGGACGGTGCCGGTGGCTGCAACTGAGAAGCTTATTTTTTGTTTTTTTGTTCAGTCACAAAAAAAATTGTGACTTCACAAAAATATTGTTCAATTTTTTTTTTGTTGTTGAGTCACAAAAAAAAATTGTGGCCACCGGCGGGCGGCGGCTAAGAGATGAATAGTAGAAGGTGAGAGGTGAAGAAATGAAAGGGTGAAAACAAAAAAATAAAATAAAAAGGCATGGTAACAAAAATAAATTTTGTAAATGGACTAGATATGTAATTTTCAATCTTATAGAAGGGTATAAAAGTTTAGAATGGCTAGAATTTAAAAAAAAAATGGGAAGGGCTAAAATTTAAAAACACAAGCCAAAAATGGCTAGTTCTAAATTTGCCTCATATATATATATATATAAGGGTAGTTCAAATAGAAACTATTTCCTCCATGAAACCTAAAAATATTTTTGGACCATAGATATTATGTAATCAACGGTCATATATATATTGAATTTTTTTATTCCTTATTAATATTTTGTGGCGTTAAGAAGGCTAATTCTATCTTTATTCTTCATTTGTAACAGTTTATTCCCTTATTTAGGGAAGACTAAAACTCGTACCACTATTTACTTATCATTCTTCACTTCAATGATGGGAGTTCCTAAATGATTGGTATTCATTTTTCTTTTTCTATTGTTCCATCTTCTTAATTTGCAGCATTTTTTCAGTTACTCCTTTATTGTTTTCTTTGTCTCCATTAATTAATTTTGTTTCATCTTCTGATTTTGATTTTTGATCTTCACAAGATGAATATCACATGTTTTTATTAGTTAAATATGTTTTAATTATTATTTTATATTTAGTTAATTATAATTGCATAGGTACTATTTAGTTTTTCTGAAGCAATTATTAATATATATAATTGGTTTTATTGAACAAGTATTTTGTTTTGTTTTAGCTTAATGCTAATAGATTTACATTGTTTTGCACGTGAAATAATATCATTTCATTTAATTAGTTATTATACTGGTATTATTACTATAAATGTTTGTATTATTGTAGTAAATAAAATGCATTATCAATTTATGTTAATAGATTTGTAGTGTTGTTATTTTATGAAATACATCATTACTGCAAACAAAATTAATACATTATTTTACAGCAATGTTAGAAAGGATATTAAATGGTAAAAATATTTATACTATCAATAATGCATAATAATATATCCAAGAATGCATAATTATGAATATGCATTATGTATATATTTTTATTGTTATAATTATATGAACAAATAATATTAACTGAGTGCATAATATAATGAGTAATATTTAAGCAAATCAGTACTGCATAATAATACTATATCCAATAATGTTTACAAAATGCATTAGTAAAATATTTTTACAATACTTTATTAGAAAAAATATATAATCTGGATTTTTTTTTTGAAAAAAATTGGAGATAATATTTATACTATCGATGATGCATAATAATATAACCAAAAATGCATAAAACTTTAATAAGATATGCATTATTTATATATTATTTTTATAATAATATATAAATAATATGAACTAGAGATGTACAATTTAGGACATAATATTTATACAATCAATAATGCAAAATAATATATCCAAAAACTGCATTAAACTTCGATTAAATTTATAGACTTAATCGTTGGACAAAATAACAAAACTAAGAACCCTCACATTTTGTGTAGTGAACAACTTTTAGGAAGTAAATTGGTTCCCGAATTAGGCGGCACTAATTTTGAACACGCAATTGTGCAGATGTAAAATGCCATGATTATCCTTATTAGTATGAAAAATTGATTTAAAACTACATTTATCGTTCCTTTTTCTTAATCAATGGACTAGAAAAGATATTAGATTCTATACTAGGATACGTTTTCACTTGAACTCAATCCTATATATATATATATATATATATATATATAATCAATTTCCGCGATTGCAATCACCCCCAACATCGTCATCGGAAATGCGACGTGGCATTGTTAAGGGTAATTATAGATGTAGCTCCTATTTTACTCTCTATAACTCCTTAAATAAAATTATATGTAATAAAATAAATAATGGATGTACAATTCTATCCCTATAACTATCAAATTAATAAATATCTAATAAATCTGCAATGAAAAATGTATAGCCCCGGAAGGAAAACAAAATGCAAGGAGTTGAACAAAATAACTTCATTGACAAAGCTTGTAGCGATGTCTCCCAAATCAACAAAGAGGCATCACCGTAAGAAATCTAACAGAAAAATCACCATAGACGTATCCATTCACCGTCTGAGAAATTTTTAGGTATTAGGTCATATTCATTGTAGTTTTTTTTTTTTTTTTTTTGATAAACATATTCATTGTAGTTGATATAACAAAAAGTGTTGAGGGGATTGGATAAAGAAATTAACATTAACCACACATTCACTGCAAATTTGATGGATGTTAAATTTTATGAGATTCTCAATCAATCAATAATTGTGATTAATAAAGAAAGATGATAGTAGGAATTTTAATCCCAACCCTAACCACATCATTCTTAAGAGTTCCTCTTTTGTTTCCCAGACTACCAATTTGCTCAAATTTGGGATTGAAATTCTTATGGTCTTTTCTAAATTAATCAAAATTATTTGAAGACACGCAAACCCCACAATTATTTGTTGGGAATTTAACCCCACACCGTTGATGCACAACCTCATATTTATTTATTTATTTATTAATAGTGGTGTTCTTCCCACCGATTTATGGCTCTTCCATTGGATTGGTTGGGGATGGCCTGCGATTTTTATGGTTGCAATATTTGTAAGCAACTAAGCAAGGAGAATGCTGTTTGCATTTATGTGTTGCTTAAAATTTCTGGAGAAATCGGATGAATTTGCGATTTATAAGTCATAAGTGTTATTTCTTTTTTGAGGATATAAGTCATAAGTATTTATTAGTTTACAAACAACAGAGATCTGGAATAACATGAAGAATTATATACGATCATCTATGAATCCGTGTTTGTCATTTTTCAACTTTTTTTGAATGAAATTATTAAAAATTTAAATTGGGGCTATAAATATATAATAGTCCATTCTCTATTTAATTTATTATAATTTTAATTATGAGGCTATGGCCTGGGGAGTAAAACAAGGGCCGTATTTAAAATTATTCCCATTGTTAATTACGTATATCATTTGTTCTAAACTAGACTTGACCCAAATAAAGATATCGGCCCAAAATTGATCAAGGCCCAAATGTGAAACGAAGCTTCTGGCTCATTTAGTCATTTCCTGTTCCATATAAATAGCTGTTTTGTCCAGAAATTATTAGCAATAACTTGAATGCGACCGGTCGTTTGGCATCCGATCGACGCATGTAATATTCGAGCATTTTTGTTTGCCGATCGGTGCATAGAACGTGTAATATTTGCGCGTGGCGCGGTCCACAAATTATTTCATTTTTTTTTAATTTCATATTTTTTTCCACTTTTTTTTGTTTGCTTCTTCGTTTTTTTGTTTGCCACTTTTTTTGTTGTCAATATTCGAGCGAGGGGAGCCGAATACCTCGGAGCGAGCTGAAAAAGTTCAAATTATTGTCCGACGATTATCCTTATATTAGTAATCGGAGCGAAGATGAAACTGTAAAATCGGAGCCGAAGGCGGAGCCGAGAAGAAAAAAGAAAAAGAAAAGAAAAGAAAAGCTGAAATTAAAAAAAAATCGAAAAAAAAGTTGATCGGGTCAACGGGGCAAATCCGGGTTGATCGGGTCAATCCGAACCGATCCGGTCACATGGCAGGCGACAAGTCGGAGGGGAGACCTTCTCCAAATTATTAGTACTTGGGTAGAAATTAGAACCATATATCCTTGACAAAAGGGACGTCTATTGATTGGATTTTTATGGGTACTCTCGCTTCTATTAAATATTAATCGCAGGTTTAATTTTGAGTTTATCATATGGAATGGCTACTATGACTTAGTAAAAATAAATTATGTTAAAAAAATAATTTTAAGAAAAAGTTTGTCCTTTTTTCATGTGATGGACAACTATATCCTTAATTTATATATTTAATTATATCAAATTAAAAAAAAAGTTTTATCTCTCATCTATGGGCTCTCTCTCTCTTCTCTCTCATCTTATTTCTACGCTCAACCGCCGCCTACATCTCTCTCTCTCTCTCTCTCTCTCTCTCTCTCTCTCTCTCTCCCGCTACGCTCAATCGCCGTCAATGTGCTTCCAGATAACTTCTCTTGTGGAAATATTCTGGACCGTGGATGGTGTTCATATGTGATCGGCGTGCACGTGCTCTTCGTCGTCCGTTGTACCCTCTTATCGCCGCCATGAGTGACGGCGGCAGTGCACCGAGGTTTTAAAGAACTGGGGGCTTAGGGAAGTGATAAATGTTTATTGGTTAGTCAATTTGTACGAAAGGAATGAATTGATGTTTTCGTTTTATTCGTACCAAATCAGAGTGTAGAAATACTTGATACAAATGGTACGATGGATGGTATTGTCATCGTATCAAGTCATAAAGTATAAATACACGGTACAAACGGGATGAATGAACCCATTCGTCCCGTTCGTACCAAATACTTGTACCCCATAACTTGATACGAATAAACTAATTTGTTCCGTTCGAATGAACTACTGATGCACTGTGACTTGGTACGAGTGATACGAATGAATTCAATCGTACAGTTTGTACCAACTAGTGGCGAACCATAACTTGGTATGAGTGGTACAAATCAACTCATTTCGTACTAATCTCACCAACCTGGATCTGATTTCAAATTCATGTTTGTTAATTGACGTAGCCGTGATTGGACGGAACAGGGGCGACCCGGTGGATGGTCGACGGCGGTAAGAGGGCAGGGGTTAGGTGTTTGGGTGAGAGAGGGGAGAGAGGAGGGAGAAATAGAGTGAAATGAAAGATAAGGTTAAATTTGTCCAAAAATTCAAAATGTGACAGCATTTATATATAAATTAAGTTTTTGACAACTATTAATTTTGACTATCTAGATTGGCTATTCGACATTTTTACTCTTTAATTTTTACTAGATAGTAGTAATAATTTTGGAATGGGTTGGGTTTGGGTAGAACAGTTGAAAATTTATAACTTGGTTTGGGTCAAATTTGGAAAATTATCTATGAGTACCCACTATCCAAATTTATTTATATATATGTGTATAAAAAAATTATTATCAAAATATTATATACAGTAGTATTATAGTTATAAATTAGTGGTAAGACGTGTCCCCTCCAACCAAGAAATCGAGAATTTTAGTTATGTGTGTGTGTAAACTCAAAAAAGAAAAGTATAAATTATTAAAAATTATAAATTAAATTTAGAATTTTATATTATTCTTCTAATACACACGTATAATAAAATCATCAAAATTCCTAGTGTCTCTTAAACTTCTACATAATCTTTCTCTATTTAAAAAGTCTGATTCCAAATTTCAACTTCTTTAAACACGATAGAGAAAGATGTTGATTAATTCAGAATAATTTTTTTTTAGTATTGCTTTGAGATTTTTTTAATGAATTTTTCTATTGATATTTATATTTCAATTATATTTATAATATTTTGTTATTTATATTATTTAATATCGATGTTTACTTTTTAGTATTCATATTTTTAGAGGGTAATTAACGGATTTGGGTTGGGTGCGAGTTTTTAAATTATTTTTAATCAAGTTTAGGACAGGTTTGGGTGGAAATTTTTTTGATGGATTTGGATTTGCAAAATACTTAACGGGTGAATACCCGACTCATTGCACTTCCTAAACACGTTTAATTAATTATAATTAATAAAAATTAAATATTCCTAAGTTGAAGCTTTTATTCTTTTGGTTGAGGATAATTGTATTTTATGTTGTATTTCAATTTGGGTTTTAATTAAAGATGAGTTCATTTTTTGTGCCCTTTGTTCTGCGATTTTTTTACGGGTGTATCATTCAATTTATCATAAGTATAACATTTTGTTTGTGATACTCATACATTGATATTAATTTATTTATAACTTTTAATGTAAATTATCATACGTCATTTTGATAGTTACGTCAGTTTTAGCGGGACACGTCATCTTTGAATTTCCCCAAATCATTTTTCGGGGCAAAAGTTAGAAAAATTGAAAGATGGTGATTTTGAAGACAGATTTAGAAAGTGTTCATTAAAACCAAAATTTAAGAAAGGACGGGAATTATTTGACAATTAATCTTAAAATTTAACATCTTTAATTTATTTTTGACTGAATATCGTTATCAAAATGTACATGACAGAAATTGGATTAGCTAAAATGCACGTGTTAGGCAACTATATTCCCTTTAAGCAAATCAATTTGGAAACGAAAAATCTTAATCCCAAGAAAATTACTTTAGAATTCTATGCACTAATAATATCAACATGCCAAATTTATTCTTGTATTTAAGGCAAATTGATTCTCAATGCAATAATTAGGGATAAGAAGAGAATAAATTCATTTTCACAAAGTAATACACACAATGCCTCAATTATTTAAACCAATACCACTTTATAAATGTTCACATGTATGAAAATGTAATTAACATACTTATAACATAGTAGTAAAGTGCGGTCATACATGTACCAAGGGGATTGGAGATTTTTTCTTTTGAATACATTTTGTAGCTTTGTAATAATTTTTGTGGACAGGTGACGATGCAAGCGAATTCCAATTACAACTTATAAGTGCACCTATTTTTCTAATCCTTTGAGGGTATAAGTGCAACCTAATTACTTGTTTGCATTTTATCAACCTTTACTGCTTTTTCTCAAAAAAAAAAAAAAAAAAACTTTACTGCTGCTTCAAGCAAAGCTTCATAAACTTTTCCTTTATTTTATAATAATCCCATTGACGAAGCACCAATTTATCATTACTAATATGATCCATTGCAAAGAATGTGCAAAGCTCAATAGTATATTAAGATTCCATGTCAATTTATTGATATCAATATTTGAGACGGGGAAGAGGCGAGCAGTGAAGATTGAACTCAAAAGTCAAAACGTGTGTTCCTTTTACATAGGAGGTCCATAGCTTGGGTGTCCTCGCGCAACTCTCTAAAGGAACATCAAATTAGTGTTGATGAAAATAATATATACTAAAATTAATAAGGTCTTCGAGGAACAATGGTCTCTGTATTAGTTGGTGAAATATCATAATCAAGAAAAATGTAGGTTTGTATGAAATATCATGATTATAAATAATGAAGGGTGAATAAAGGAAGTATGAATATCATTAATGCCTATATATTCTTGAGACAAAATGGAAGACTAAATTAATCTACAAGCAACAAAACCTCATTGTATTGCACCCTATATAAAGCACATTTCCATATTCAAACAAGGCAAACACGTGAGAAAACGATACATACTAGGTGAAAACATTCATTTACCTCAAATGGCCTCGTCTCTCATCTTCGCCATCCTTGTGTTCCTCTCAGTCTCCATGATCGAATCTCGAGCTCATGCTCTCGAGGAGCATAAAGATATCCCTATTGTTCTCTCACCTGAAATGTATGCATACTTCCACCCTAAGCCACAACGGGCGAACACAAACCTGTGTAACTTACCAGACTGCTCTTGGCTGCCTCTAGCTGCTACCGGGCACGAGAAATCCACAGGTCGAAGAGCTATTGCTGGTGGTGGCATTCCTGGGATTCCTGTAGGGTTCATTTTTGCTATCCTCTTTACAGCAGGAATCTATTATATGATATTCAAACGGCAAGTGAATGCAGAGAGAGTTAAATATGGCCTTCAACCAGATGTGTAGTGTGTTTTCACAAGTGGCATGAGTATGTGTTTAGAGCATATGTGATACAGTCCTCTTTCTCTCTCCCTACATATTTATTTCCCACCTTTAATCTAGTACATTTGCATTTGGTTCATTCAATCTACATAATTGAAAGAGCCAAAGACATAGTAGTAATTTATGGGTTCTCTAGGCTGAATTATTTTCAGAATGTAAAGTTTTGAATATACAGAAAAAAATGTAGTAATTTTTTTCTTCTTATGATTCTTATGATACTGGTAAATAACAGAGCATCATCTCGGATCATACGAGAAAGAGGCACCACTTGATGAAATGCCACTCAACATCGATGAGCTTCAATTATAAATAAATCGTTCCATAACAGAATCAATTATAGTAAAGCTAAGTCCTAAGTCACCCTCCTCACATTCTACATAAAAAATACGGGCCCTATTTCAAACAATTACACAAAGTTCAAGTACAAAACACGAGACACAAAACTTAAAAAAAAAAAAAAAAAACAACAACAACAACACTTACAGGTTTGTTTCCGAAGCATTTATCATGTACGCCATTTTTTTTAATGTCATCGTCATTTTCAACAATATATTGCCATTTTCTCTTCTCCTCTCTCTCTCACACCAAAAACAAGTTTTCTAAAAAGAAGCACAACAACACCAACAATTAACCAGAAAATTGAAGAAAGCTGGGTGCAGCAAAGGGATTCAACAAACCATCTCGACGTTGTATAGTAAAGGAAAAAACTAGTACTACATAATTGTAAAAGTATAGAATGAGAGAATGGAAACATTGAGCATGAAAGTCAAGTAGCAACACATTTTCATATCAAATCTAAATCTAGCAAAAATATGTGAAGCTTCATCAGGCTTCTATAATTATAAATCAGAATATTTCAGTTATTATTATTAGGGTTAATTGCCTCTAATTTCATAAACTAATAGAGTACTCTTGCTTTTTCCCATACATAATCTATAAAGTTGGTCTGTAAATACATGATTTACCTATTCCTATTCTCACAAATATTTAAACTTTACCAAATAAATTACCAATTCCATGATTGAAGAAGGAGTTATCAGTTGGAAGAGTGGAGGAATCAACAAAATAGGGATTTGAGGAAAAAACACCATCTTCAACAAATTTGCCGAATGCGAAAAGAATGATTAACATAGAAAAAATGCCGAATGTTCTGCATCAGAAATTGATCCATAGATGCTTTTACGATGCTCAAAAATCGCGATTCCAGCTGCACCGCGCCCAATACACGCTCCTGCACACACACACACACACACACACAGAATCAGAATAGATATGATAAATCACAGACATTTTAAGAAACAATATTGATGATTTATGGCGATCAATACTACCTGAGCAAGAACGCTAACCATGGCGCTTTGATTATAATTGATCGAAAGTTCCAAACGCTTCTAATTTCAATTTTCAAACTTATTTTCTGCTAATTTTGTTTTTTTATTGACGTTTACTGTATTTTTCTTTTTCTTTTTTTGAGAAGAAAAGAAATATCGTTAAATTTAAGCGGGTTTGAAGTTTCTAAAAACGAACTCACAAAACGACGTAGTTTTGAAGCTCCTTAGACGATCCACCGCGGGCATAAATAAAGTTGTTTATCCCGAGATCTACGAATGCGATCCAAAGTCATTAGCAATGGCGACTAGACTCACTCTTCCACTCCTACTTCTCTCTCTCCTCCTCTTCTCCCTCCTTTCCACGCCCACTCTCTCCTCACCTACCGCCGCCGCCGACGACGACGAAGACCTCAGCTTCCTCGAGGAACCGGAATCCGCCCCCAGCCACCACCAGCACTCCGACGCCGAATACTCCGACGGCGAGGGAGACGATGAGGATTTCGATAACTACGACGACTTCGATGTTCCTTCGGACTTCAATCACGGCGACGACGGGGATGATGAAGTCGCAACATTTGACGAGAAAGACGTTGTGGTTTTGACGGACGGTAATTTCAGTTCTTTCATCGATGAGAACAAGTATGTGATGGTGGAATTCTACGCGCCGTGGTGCGGCCACTGCAAATCCCTGGCGCCGGAGTACGCCGCCGCCGCCACCGAGCTGAAGGCGGAGAATGTGAAGCTTGCTAAGGTGGATGCGACGGAGGCAAACGAGCTGGCGGAGAATTATGAAGTTCAGGGGTTTCCGACTGTATTCTTTTTTGTGGATGGGGAGCATCAAACTTACTCCGGTCAACGTACAAAGTGAGTGTTCTTATTTTATTTTATCTTGATTAGTTACTTCAAGTTTGGATTTCTTAGTTAAGGATGCTTGAGTTATTTGATGATCAAAATCCTCAACTATGAACTATTCAGCAATATTTCCTTCTAGTTTTAGACACCTAATTTAGGCTTTTGAATAGCACATTGAGTAAATTTCTATCAACATGGATCCACTTTCGTGAGATCCAATTCTATGCTGCAAAATTGCGTTATTGTAAATTCTTTAGATGGAGAAGCTAGCTTTATATTGCCTTTTTAGTGAATCAGTTCAAATTAAGTTTGTTGTTATGGTGATAAGTTCCTATCTGTATTTTGTTCCTTGACTGTTTGAAGTTATTATTTGAGGTTTAGCGATTTTTAGATAATCGTAGAAAATGAATGTGAAAAATGCTGGTATGTAATAGTTTTTTCTAACACCAAATACAACATCAGATTCTTAGCTAAATAAGTTTTTCATGAGTTTAAGAGTAAAGGTCTGAGTTCATTTATTTATTAAAGCAGAAATGGTTATGAAACTACTAATTGAAGAACTTCAAATTATTGTGTTTTGTTTCTTTTTTTTATATCTGAAATGTTAATCTGTGCTAGTCAGACTATGAAAAACTGTCAAAGCAGTACCACATTTGTATTATATGCTTCAAGAGGATTCAAAGTTGGCATATCATTTTGTAGCGGTTCTTCTTTGCAAAAGTTTAAAAAGGAAAACATTGATCTTGACACAGGGATGGTATTATTACCTGGATCAAGAAGAAAACCGGACCTGGTATATCCAACATAACTACAACAGAGGATGCTGAGCATATTTTAACGTCTGAGGAAAAGGTTGTTTTGGCCTTCCTCGAGTCATTGGTGGTAAGTTACTACTTTTTGACCTTCCTTATAATGTATATCATTAATTGTATGTATGCTATTACTCATGATTGTATCATAGATTTTCTTATGATATATTGTTGATAGTATGTTCTTTACATGTCTGCTTCAATTTTAAAGTTTAAACTCCTGTTCATCTAACTGTGACATGGATGCCTCTTTAACATATGCATGTTCTTCTTTGTGATAAAGCTCATTTTCTTATGGTTCGCAACTCACACAAATTGCTTAGAGAAAAGGTCACTAGTACTATATCTATGTGACAGGCATTGTCCTTATAAAGTGTGATATGAATAGCCTTGGTGCAATTGCCCTTTCCTTAATTATCAAAGACAATGGTCATCATTTGTTCAAGAGTTGCCTTTGCATACCTCATTTCCTTCAAAGTGATACACATCCCTTTGGAGATGAACATTCCATGCTTTCATCTCTCATGACCTAATGCTATTCCCAGGAATGAGTAGATTATCAGGTGTAGGGTTGTTGTTGCGTTCAAATTATGCAATCTAAACATAATTTCCTATTTATTGTGACAGGGTCCTGAAAGTGAAGAGTTTGCAGCTGCATCAAAGCTTGACGACGATATTAACTTTTACCAAACTGCAAATCCTAATGTGGCAAAGATGTTTAAGTTGGAAGCTGATGTTAAGCGGCCTGCAATAGTCTTATTAAAGAAAGAGGCGGAGAAAGTGACTCATTTTGGTTAGTAGTTGATGTGTGCCCGTTTCTATCAGCCTTCTGCGAGTCTATTCCCAGATTGAATTCTTATACTTGATTCTTTGTGCAGATGGTCAATTCAAAAAGTTTGTAATAGCTAACTTTGTTTCTGCCAACAAACTTCCATTGGTGATCACTTTTAGCAGAGAAAGTGCTCCGCTGATATTCGAGAGTCCAATAAAGAAGCAGGTCAGTTACGAGATTGTATTTCAAAGTAGAACTTGTGTACTGACACTTCCTTCAAACGCCTTCTCTTTCTTCCATCTCTGGTATGTTTTTTTTTTTTTTTTTTGGTTGCCACTATTACTTAACTGAGCTCCTACATGTTGCTCAGGTTTTGCTTTTTGCCACACCTAATAACTCACAAGATGCCTTGCAAGCATTTCAAGAAGCTGCAAATCTCTTCAAGGGAAAGGTACTGTGATTTTTCTTACAACCATTTTGAGATGCTTGTTGGTAATTTTGCTTTAGCAAGGTTGGGAATTTCAGAAAATAGTAGAACTTTTCTATTCAATTAGTTTTAAGTTCACATTGCCCAATTTCTGGAAATTGCAACTGATGGATATACGCAAATCTATATATACTTTGATGATGTTTTCTATGTTTGGCATTGATAAAGGCACTATCTCTTGCACAGTTTCTTTTAAAAGATAATTCTCATTGAAGGTTCATCCAGATCGTGACTTTAACTGATTTTACAGGATTTATAGATTACATCTATTTTTCATAACCCATTCCAAAATTAATGCAGCTTATATTTGTATACGTGGATATTGCCAATGAAGAAGTAGGGAAGCCTGTCGGAGATTATTTTGGAATCACTGGAGACACTCCAAAAGTAACTTTCCTTTCATTTTGAACCTATCTCTTCTTCTGTATGCCGTGCCTGTTGGGAAACTTCAATCCTGCAATAGTAAATTGTCGCAAATTTCGTGCAGGTTTTGGGCTATGTTGCAAATGATGAGACTAAGAAATTTGTGTTTGATGGGGATGTTACACTTGAGAAAATCAAGGTAGAAACCACTCTTATTTGCATTTTTTGGTTAACAGCTTCTTCTCTCTGTTGGTTTTGTCTCAATGTTATAACTTATTGTACATGTGAGTCATCATCTCTTTGAAATGGCATTCATGCTTATAATGTTGCTCTGTTCATTTCATTAGGCATTTGGTGAGGCTTTCTTGGAAGACAAGCTCAAACCATTCTATAAATCAGACCCTATTCCCGAGAAGGTGAGTTGTGGTTGGCTCTTTTAATCTGATCAAGTTATATTATTTTAATCTGCTGATCAACATTTTCTCGAATTTCTCATGTTTCAGAATAATGGTGACGTAAAAGTAGTTGTTGGGAACAATTTCGATGATATTGTTATGGATGAGTCTAAAGATGTTCTTCTTGAGGTAGGTTGCAATAATGACATTGATCGAAGCACGTTGCCTTCACATATTGCCTCTGATGATTGGTTTTCTAGTTCGCTAACCTCCTTCCCGTACATACTTCATAGATTTATGCACCATGGTGTGGCCATTGCCAATCCCTCGAACCAACATACAATAAGCTCGCTCAACACTTGCGTGGCGTTGAATCTGTAGTCGTGGCAAAAATGGATGGTACGACAAATGAACACCCCAGCGTTAAGGTATTTTCATAATCTTGCTCCTTTATGATTTGCTAAAGCATTTCGATTCAGAGTCTGCCATATTAACGTAGGGTTCGTACCTTTTCTGATTTGCAGGCTGATGGATTCCCCACAATTCTGTTTTTCCCAGCAGGAAAGAAGAGTGCCGATCCTGTAAGCCATGTTTCAGTTTTTCTTTCTTTTTTCGTTGCTCATTTCTCTGCTGTTGATCTAACTGCAACTGCATTTGGTTCAACTAATTTCAGATTCCAGTTGATTCTGATCGTACAGTGGTGGCGTTGTACAAGTTCATCAAGAAACATGCTTCTATCCCTTTCAAGCTACAAAAAGCTTCCTCGTCGTCTGCATCGCCATCGTCGACGGTGGATTCTCATGCCGAACAAGGCACCACGACCTCCACCGGAGATGTGAAGGATGAGCTGTAGAAGCTTGTTAGTACTGGATTGCTGGTAGGCTTCAAATACTGTAGTCTGATTATGCTAAAATAGGAATCGGACTAATAGAAGCATTTATAGTAAAATTTGAAGATGTAACTTATCAATATCCAGTTTTGGTTATGTGATCAAGTTTTTGGACTAACTCATTGTTAGGCTCGTTTTTTGCCCATTTGCGGTATAAAAACGTTACAAATTAGGAAAATAACAGGTTATTTGTCTAACATCATTTCAAAATTGAAGATTATTGCTAGTGTTAAATTGAAATTAAAGATAGGCGCATGTCACCTAACCTTCTAATCTGAAATTTTTGGTTGACTAGGAAATGGATAGACTTTAATTGCCGGTAATATGAAAATTTTAACACACAGGAGAGTTTTTTTTTTTTTTTTTTTTGGGGGAAGGAAAATCACATAAAAGAGTTAGTGGTAATCCATTGAAATACACCTTTTTACAATGCAAAAATGAAAAATACACCATCCTCCCAAAAACAATAAATTTTACACCCTTTGAATATTTCTAATATAATATGTCATCTTGTCAACCTCTTTATATCACATCTCTTACACATGTATAAGAGATGTGATATAAAGTATATGACATTGCAATGATTTAGTGATAATTATGTGATTATTTGACAATCATTAGCCAATAATTATATAATTTAATTATTTTATATATCACTATTCGGGATTAATTAGGGACTAATTTCAGTCGAAAAATTTTGAATAAGCACTAAACGAACCTACATGAAGTTCCCGCTCAGATAGAACAATTTCTCGCTCGACACGTGTCAAATCCCGCTCGAGCGGGAAGTATGATCCCGTTCGAGCGGGATTTGACACGTGTCGAGCGGGAAATTGTTCTATCCGAACGGGAAATGACAGAAAGCTAGTCAATGTACAGAATGATGGCTGATTGGTGCATGGCATTGATTTATTTGCTTTGTGCAGACATGAGACAGTACATTTTCACGTGAAATGCGGAAAAAAATCTGTATAGCATTGACAACTCTATATATTTTACCATTCGCACGCCTCTTTTACACATCCACAATAACATTCTTTCAAATTCATCACATTCTATAGTGGGCAGCAATCTTTCAAGTAACATCCTTTCAACTTCTTATTCTATAGTGAGCAGCAATATTTCAAGTAACATCCATTCAAATTCATTATTTGAGGTATTTTTCCTCTCTTGTAATTTTCCGCTAGTGTCCACTTAATAATCAAAACTTTGAAATTTATATGAATGATGTATAGATTGTATAGCAAGTGAATTTTATCATTTCCCACTCGAAATTGTAAATTTCCGCTCGTGAATTTAAATCCCGCTTGAGCGGAATTTAGGCCCGCCGAGAGGGATTTTGTATATTAGGACTCCAAAAAAATCTAGAATCTGCATATATCATTTCCCGCTCGATAAAAAGAAATTCCGCTCGTGAAATTTGATCCCGCTCGACCGGGAAGTTGTTGTGGTTGGCGAGCGGAATTTCATATTTTTGTGTTATTTTTATTAATTGTTATGTGTTTGTACTTCTGTGTAGATAGATCACTATTTTATTATCAAATACGGAGGAACATGGTTTGGTTGTGCTTACTCGGGCGGATATGAATACGTAGACATCGAAAGAAATCTCGCCGGCCTGAGGTACAACATCGATTTACAATTGAGTGCAAATTCCTTCAGCACACAGTACGAGTTGCATTATCTGTCGAAGAATGAGAGAGGACGTACTGTAAAGTGCCCATTAAGCACCGATGATGAATTTGATCATTTGTGCGCGACGCAGCCATCTACAACTGTGTACGTGACTCACCAATACACGAACGTATACACGTGCCAGAGTTTGATGCTGATTATTACAAAGAAATGGATCGTATCCAAAGACAGATGGTTTCCTCCACTTTTTGTGATGATGCCAGGGGTAATTATGCATCGACATCACACATTCGGATCCACGTCGAGTCAAGTTCCAGAGACAGCAGATGGTTCTGACTATGATGAAGATGCAGATGGTGATGACGATGATGAAGATGCTCCGGGTGATGACGATGATGAAGAGGCAGATGGTGATGACGAAGATCAAGAGGCAGTTGGTCCTCAGGATGAAGACTATGAGCTGGAAACCGACAGTGATGCGTCCGAAGAGATGGCAGAGGACACCATGATAGATAACGCTGTGTTGGAGCGTGAAACATGGATTCGTGGTGAAAAAGATGACGAAGCCGGTGATTGGAGCAGTTGGTTAGTTCCAATGATTCCCGTGAATGCAATGAATTCAATCGTTGTACATGAACAAGACCCGCTAGAAGATGGTGATTTGTCTGTTGGTTTTGTTTTTGAAAGTAAAGCAGCTCTAAATGTAGCAGCAGGCTTGTGGCACCTGGAGATTGGAGCAGAATACAAAGTTGATGCCTCTGATGGCCTACGTCTCAGATGGATATGCAGGCGTATGGAATCTTGTCCGTTCGAGCTGAAAGCAAGATCAAGTAAAAGATCAAAAGCTTGGAGAATTACCAAGTTTACGGGCGATCACGCATGCACATGCCAGCTAGGACGTGTTGGTCGTAGAAAAGTTCGCATGAATGTGATTGCAGCCTATGTTGCTCGGAAAATACGAAGGGAGTGTAAAATAATAGAGCCAAATGCCATTATGACAGAGGTGCAAAGCGAATTTTGGTTCACCATTCGTTATGATTTGGCCCTGTAAGCACTGCATGCAGCGATAGAAAGCACATACGGGGGATATGTTAATTCCTTTTGGATGTTGCCAGGCTATCTTCACATGCTGCAGCAATGGAATCCAGGTACATTTACTGATTTGCAAGTTTGTATTGATGGGAAGTTCGAACACTTGTTTGTAGCTTTCGGCGCATGTAGACTTTCTTATCCACTGAATATGAGGCCTGTGATTGCAATTGATGGCACTCATCTGAAGGCCAAGAATAGAGGTATCTTGTTTGTCGCTGTCACTAAGGATGCCAACGAGCATACCTTTCTTCTAGCGATTGGCATTAGGCCTATTGAGAATGATATCTCTTGGAAGTGGTTCCTCAGCCGATTTAGAATTGCGTATGGAGAATTGAATAATACATTAATTGTGTCTGATGCCCATCCCTCGATAGATAACGCTGTGAAGGAGGTTTTTCCGAATGCAGTTCATGGTTTATGCTACTATCACTTGCTGCAAAAGATTAATCGTTACGGAAAAACAGTGGTGGAATTGTTTAAAAAAGCTGCATTTGCATATCGCCGAGCAATTTTTGATAAAGCAATAGACATGATCCGCCGAGAGAGCGAAGCTACTTACCAAAAATTGATAAGTGTCGGACCCGAGAAGTGGTCTAGAGTTCACTGTCCTCTGCCGCGTTACAGTCAACTGATATCTAATGCAACCGAGAATTGGAATGGGCGGTTGGAGTGGGCACGACGGCTGCCAATATGCTCAATGCTTGATGCAATCAGACATGTCATCGAGGAGTGGTTCGAGGAGAGACGAAATGCCCCTCAAGGCGATGACACTGTATTGACTGCTAACGCGGCGGCCAAACTGACGGCGGGAATGAATAAGGGTTTGACGTATACTGCACGAAAGGCCATGGGGTCGATCTTCAATGTCCGTGATTCTAAAAAACCGTATCAAGTGGACCTTGATACAAGGACATGCACTTGCATGAAATTTCAAGCTGATGGGCTCCCTTGTTCTCATGCCATTGCTGCAATACTGTAAGTACACTTTACATGCATTCATATGTCCTTTATTTATTTGAAAATACTAATGTTTTCATACGATTATTTTTTTAACATAAAATTGCAGGAAAAATGGTGAAAGCATATACGATTACGTTCAGTATTACTACACACGAGAAGCTTGGAGCGAAGTTTATCAAAATTCTATAAATCATGTTCCTCACATTGAAGATTGGATTATTCCTACTGTTGTGGATAACATATTGGTCTTGCCTCAAAAAATCACGCCTCTACCGGGTCGCTCGAGACTGAGCCATCGTCGAGCTCACACAAAAAGCCAACCACGTAGGAGATGTAGTGTGTGTCATGAATATGGACATACTCGTGCAATGCATAATCGACATCTAGGATGAAAAACATATCTGTAATCATCCATTCCTGCAAAATTTCTAATGAATGCATGTTTAGAAACAAACAAATATTACTCAATTAATATAACGTACTACTCTAATTGTTTTAAAAAGTTTGAAATTAAATATTCAATATTCATACAACATAAAATTACAAAGAAGAGATCACCCAGCTGATGGTCTATTTCTCTGCTCTAAATCATATTTGTACCTATCCGTTCCATCCGGTGCACGACAAATACTAAATATAGCCACGGCGACCCTCCTCCGATATTCCTTTATGTGTGTGTTGCCCCACGGAATAGAGGGTGAACCACTAATTAAACGTTCAATCGTCATCATTGCAAATACACTACTGCTAACACTGTTCTTTTGCTTGAATTGATCTATAGCTGGAATGACCGTGAGCGTTAGGAGCCTCTTATCGGGTTCCGCTCCAACTGTGTTGTGCCTCCAGTAAAACGAGCATGTAAGAACTCGAGTCCAAAGCTTCAGTAGTGGCTCCAGGCTCCTGTGTCGGCGCGCTTGTGCGGTTCGGTCTATATAATGATACGTGGAGTCGTAGAGCTCAGCCACTCAATTCTTGCAATCAATTCGGACTACCACGTAATGCAAGTCAATATTGCACAGCACAATCATCTGCATCAAACGAACGATTAATATCATTACTTGTAAAAGAATTATCAAGTAAACGTTGAAGTGCGTCCACTTACGTGGGTTACATCAAAGAAGCTCGGTCGTCCAACTTCCGTTGCTCCATGCCTTCCATATAGTAGACTCCCTGGAGGCTCATAGTCAGCATAAGTGTCCTAGGATCCCCTAAGTTCCCACTCGATGTCTATGCTCAAAATCTTATTACACCAATCACCTCTGAGCTGAAGCTGCAATAAATAGGAGACACACTCATAAAATTGAACACGATTGTAAATAATTTCGGCTATTCATTAAATTGAACTTACATAGACATCGGAATCCAATAAAACAGTGTTTGTGCTTGTCACATCGGGCTTCACATGCACTCGGTCAATTAGTCGTTTTCTCAAGTAAGAGATGAACAAATCTACGACCTACAAGGCAAAACATAAGTTTGTGAATTAAATTAAAATCTAACATAATCGATAAAATAATGTTGTCTTTACCTCAACATTTATGTCTGCGTTAGTCAGCATAATTTGCCCCCACCAGTGCTTGCCTACAAATCCCCCGCTTTCATAAATAACCATAAATCTATCACTGCTCATAAATAGTTCAAGCGCTTGCATCAATTCCGGCGGAAGTGGATGTGGTTCTCTTTGGGCTAGCATGGGCGTTTGTATTGCTGCAGCAGCTCTCCGAATCCTTTCCCCTCTTCGACGTTGTTGTTGTTGTTGTTGCTGCTGCTGTTGTTGTTGTTGTTGCTCTTCCCCCACCGGTATCTGATTAACTGGGACTGCGTGGATCGGCGATGCCACCTCATTTAGACGTGCCTCAAAACTCTGTCCATGGCCCTACACAAACAAAATAAATATCAATATCTTACGTAAAACATAACAATGCATAATCTAATATCAGTGAAATTATTACATACCGTGGTAAAAGACTCCCATAATGCATTGAAATTGCTATTTCCCTCTTGCATAAAAGTACTGTACTGATCGAACGTTGCACTCGACGATCCAGGCTCGTAACCAGGCTCATACATGGAATGACGAGCTGGACAATGCGGCGACAAAAACTGTTCTGCTTGCATGGAATGACGAGCTGGACAAGTATCTTCCTCTGTGTGATGTGGATGATGATGCTGCACTGAGGGGCAACGCTGGTCTTTCTGGTCCTGAACCCTGGAAGGGTCTCGCACTGAGGAGCGGCGCTGGCCTTCCTGGCCCTGAACCCTGGGAGGGTCTCGCACTGAGGAGCGGCGCTGGTCTTCCTGGCCCTGGCCCTGTGTAGGGTGTCGCACTGAGCGGCGTGGTGACTGTATAGGCATGGACAACGGGGTGGGCTGACGTCCAAGGGATCAGCGTGTAGATCCACATCGGGCTTTGTCAAACAAGCCCTCAATCTAATATTTGAGCTTGGGGAACAGTCTCCGCTCCACTTTCTCTACAATGCGATCCTCTGCTAAAGCAATCTCTGATCGAATCCAGCGTCGATCACTGGACCGTAGGACGTGTTGGGAAATTTATTAATAAGAGTTTTGATGAATTCCAAAACCAACTGACCCTAACCGAGTAGATGTTGAAGAAGGCCGAACAAGAGCGCCAGGACTCCGAACTGGCGAAGAAGATTGAGCTGGAGTGTGCGGTCGATGAACTCTTCAACCGTGTTCAACTAACCGAGGTTAAACTCAACTCTCTGGACGGTTCAGTAGCAGGTCTTGTTGCTGATGCCAAAAAGGGGGAAGAGAAGGAGACGGAGGTTGAGGTGCAGGAAGAAGAAGAGACCCAAGAACAAGGAGTGCCAGCTGCTCAATTATCCAAATCTCAGCTGAGGAAGAGGAAGTCTGCTGCTCCCAAGTCAACCGAAGTCGGTGGAGCTGAGATGTCTAAAGACATGGAGCAGGCAGAGAAGATTGGAGTTTCCTACAGCTCCATAGCCGAGATCGCAGCCGAGCTGGATTTTGAACTCGACGGGATAACAACCGAAGAGTGCATTGCAGCGGCCAAGGCTATGGACGTAGAGGAGAAGGACTACATGAACCCGAGCTGGATCAGGAAGTTTGCCGCCAGCCAGGCGAGGAGGGTGAACCAGTTCGAGGTTGAGCTGAAAAAGATGTCCCAGAACCTGGACCGCAACGTTGCCTCCCGCAGCCGACGCCGCATCAACAAGCATCAATCAAAGGCGGAAGCTCGGTTGAAGCAACAAAGGTTGCCTGCAAAGTCCAAGGTCGTGAGTCGGTTCAGGCATGTTGACAAGTGGATGCCGACCGAGTGGAATGAAGAGTGGGAGTTGTTCAAACAGGAGTTCGTGAACGACTTCTACTACAGGAAGATTTATGCAACTGACGACCCAAGGAAAGCGTTCAAGGAAGCGCTGACTGAGTTGCACTCAGGGGATCCTGGTATGTTCAGCCAGTTCAGGCGGGCTATGATTGACGCCAACCTGGACTTGAACACAGTTCCAATTCCCAAGAGGGTTACTTATCGGCCTCCTCTTCTCCCAGACTCAAGCAACCCGAACCGCACGAAGATCGCAGCTGAGGCGAGGCAGGTCTACCAGGAGCATGGAGTGGACATTTCCAAGGAGTCACCTGCCAAGAGAGAGATTTTTGTTAGGATCTTTAGTAAGTATGTGCTACAATTCTAGCTCAGTTAGTTTTCTAGCATTTGTTGTAATTTTTGGTTTTTGCGCCTATCTTTGTAACAAACAGTTGTAATGAAAACTACTCAGTTATAAGATTCACCTTGATGAACAATCTCTCATTGTCCAAGCTCTGAATCGCAAAGTCTTTTAAATACCATGTTATAACTGTGCTAACCCTTTGATGTTTTATCTTATAGACTGTCTAGAATTTCAACTGTTAGTTGTCAGATAGAACCTCGGCTGAAGTGCAAGCTAGTTGAAGATCGAAAGTCTTAACCGACCACTCCTTGTTGGAAGTCTGTTGTTAAGATTTGAATTTCAAAAAGGAAGTCACGTGAGGGTTTGACCGTTCAGTCATTACCCTATTTGGCCCAACACAAGGCTATCTCAGATGGAAAGCATAAGAGCACAGATGCCATATCGGGAAAGTCTGCAGAGATCAGAGACAAGCCATCGCTTTCAAATAACAGAGATCAACAGCTCCTCCAACGGCTAGTTGATACTCTCCGCCTATAAATAGAGGCTTTCGTTCATTCGAAGATGATACAAGACACACACGCGAGAAGAAACCAGAGAGCGAAAGAAAGAGCAATATTCTTCACGAGCTGAACTGAATCTCTTAGAACATCACCTGTTGAGAGTTCTAGAGTTAGTTAGTTTTTGTGTCTTTAGATCGAACCTTGAGAACATCACTTAGTGAGAGTTCGTAGAGAGTTAGATCATAGCTCACTTCACATTCGAGCTTTTAGTTGGAACCCCATTTTCTTTCACCTGAAAAGGTTTAGGATCCTACTCTTCCTGCAACTGAGTAGTTAGGTCGTTTAGTACCCGGAAACTAAACTGTAAGGTTGATAAGTACCCGCAAACTTATCCTTAACGGTTGCTCAGCCCGCGTAAGCTGAGTGGTTTGTCCAGAAGAACTTGGACAGAGTTGTGTGGACTCACAACTCCCCGTGGACGTAGGAGTGTTAGCTCCGAACCATGTTAATTCTCTGTGTGCTCGTATTTTTCTTTATTCAGTTATTTCTTGCATTCTCATCTGACTGACTAACCAACATACAAACCGCATTTGTGCATTCTCAACTGTATTGGTTTTTGACCAACCGTCCATAAAAGCGTGAGTTGTTTTACGAGTTTATTTTCCACCACATTCCGCACAGCACAATTCTTCCAGCTGAGGTTGCATACTCAGCTGTGAGATTCCAACTGAGTCTTTTTACTCGGTTGAAGTAATTTTCTAGAGTTTAATTTTAAAATCCTAACTGGTGTATTCTCCCCCCCCCCCATACACCAGTAACTCGTATCGGGACCATCAGGACGTGATCGGCCCCACTACTGGAGGATGAAGATCCTAACTGACGAACACGCTTTCCGTGTTCTGGACGGCAGGGTGGCTCTCTGTACTCAGGATCATGATCCTCTACCTCTGCCTCTTCCTCTGCCTCGGCCTCTCGCTGGTCATTTGTAACAGGCTGCATCTGTTGACCTCGTTGTCTCTGTGCTCTCCTTCGAGGAGGTCTCTCTTCCTGGTCTTCATCATCAATTACTATGGTCTGGTGTGGCTGACAAGGGAACTGTTCCCCTGCACGTAACGGATTGCGCGGCACTACAAAGCTCACTCCAAGTGCATTTGGATACTGACTGGACCAAAAATAATATGTCTCCATTTCAGCATCTTCCGGTACAAAATGGTTCAATCGACCAACCTGCAGCGCAAAAGATTTTATCAAACACAAATACAATTATAAAAAAAATACAGAAAAATACATACAGTGAAAAAATTAAAATTTACCTGCAAAGAAAATAATGGCTGAAGCTCTGTTCCACTTAACTTCTTGAACTTCCATCTAAGACATCTGGGCCGTGCATCCGGGTTATCAATGACAGCAACTGCAGCGGCTAAGTCTGGCAGCACCTCCAACGACCAAACGTGGAAAGCCCAGGCTGCACCGTAAAAGTGGTACTTCTTCGTCTGCTGTATATTGTCCACGTAGTGCTTTAGATGCAAATACGTGTATGCGCCTCAAGGAAACCGAGAAAATGCGTCCAGATCGTCCACCAGCTTCCACACCCAATCCGCAACAAACTTCTTCTACTCAAGGCCAAACAGCAACATATACAGAACTAACACGTGCGCGACCTGCAGGTACAGCTATCCACTTTGATCTGTCACGTGCCTCAGACAAAACCGATCGAGGAGGTCCCCCACACTAATCGACACGTCGTTGGCAAACCGTCAATACACTTGCACACCCCATAAGTCGTGATTATCTAAAGGTCGAAAATCAGACGAGCCGAATGATAATCCGGTAACCAGGGCATACTCCGCAGAAGAAAAATGAAGGTTCGCCCCGTTGATATGAAACCACATGTCGTGTGGCTCGCCCCATTGAACCGAAACCTGCCGGGACAATACGTGATGCACGCCCATACCGCAATTCTGCCTCGGCTGCCAATAAGTAAAATGGCCAAAACAACCTTCAAGCCACCTCTCCAGGAGATCCTGTCCTCCAACCACCATCAATGTAGACTGAACGTCTTCTAAAACGTTGTGCCTGTAGGACGTGCTAACCGTGAACTTCCGATCAATAGTGTCGGGCCTTTTGAAAATAATCTGCACTAATAAAAATTTAAATTAAAATACAAATAATAAAATCAAACTCAACACACTATTTAACACGTAAAAAAACAAATCCCGCTCGTAATATCAAAATCCCGCTCGAGCGTGATATCAAGCCACATGTAACGTACTCGAGCGGGAAATATTCCACAAAACAGAAAAAAATCACATTACTTAAGAAACACTAAATCCCGCTCGGCAGAGCTATATCCCGCCCGAGCGGGATTTGGTGGATGAGCAGTTTAACGAGCGGGATGTTTATTAATTAACATGTATTAATTTATTAAAAAATTAGGACCACATTTCGTATTCAAAAAATTCAATATTACCGTATTTTAAGTTATTAGTATCCATTAATCACAAACAATTCAAACATCAGCAATTAAGCGAATTAGGATCTAGAGCAGGTTGTGAACTATTATCATTCATTTATAGGGACAAAAACTAATTTTCCGCTCGTGTACGGCAAATCCCGCTCGAGCGGGATTTGTATGGCATTAGGTTTTCCGAGCGGGATTTGCACAAATAACAATTAAATTAAATAGATAACTAAGGGACGAAATCCTACATTACAATTCGAAGAAGTATATATATATTCAGCGTGTGTAATTCCTACAAATACACAAAAATACTCACTAAATAAAATTAATAACATTATGAATTATAATATTAACCTCTCTATAATTAGCCATATTGTGCAAAGGTTGAACACCTTGCTGCCGATATGGAGTGAAAACGAGAGATTGGAATGGAATGTAGGCTTGGACGAGATAAGAGAGAAGAGGGCGGCGAGATAGAGAAATGGGCAGCGGGATATGAGTGGGGGGTTATTTATTTGTTGCTGATTAAAAACGTGGGGGTGGAGGTGGGGGTTAGGGTAAATTATTGCTTCTCTAAATTTGGGCCTGTCAAAGGGTTGTAAAAAACAAAAAAAGAAACACATAACTGTCGTTTCTCAGCGTGGGGGAGGGGGGGGGGGGGAACAAAAAAAAAACACGTAAGGGGAATTGACATTTAGTGGGCCCAAAAGTGAAATGGGGTAAAATTCATTTTATTCTTTAGGGTGGTGTATTTTTTATTTTACATGTTTAGGATGGTGTATTTTAATTAAATTTTACCCCAAAGAGTTATTTGGACGTGTTTTGATTCAAAAATTGTGAAATGTGGTATCGTAATTACAAAATATAACGTAAAATTTGTGATTTTTAGCACCGTTGAAAAGTAAATCATAAGATTAATATGCAATGCTGTCTATGATTACTTTAAAAAGTTGCTGACTTGATACAAAATAAAGTGCGCCTTTGTTTATTAATCAAATTTTAGATTGACATACATAAAAGCAACTCTCTTAAAGTTGAAAATAATAACTAAATTATGTGAATATTTTATAAATCAAGTATGTTGCACTTTATATTTCAAATACAATTTACCACTTTTATACGATTAGTAGACTAATGCATGTATGCGGTGTTTATTGAATGTTCATATTAGATAGCGACTATAGGTTGCTCTCGTTGTAAAAAATTATTGACTGAATTTATCTTGAATTTATAGGGTAATAAATTCGAACACATTGTGGCCAGCTACACGCGCTAAAAATGGTAATATAAGTTTTGAAAATGGAAATATACGCTAATTGGGAAGCATAAACCTAAGGGGAAAATGTGATTATTTCCATTTTCACAGTCAACTTTTTTTTTTTTTTACTCGTGTGGCTGGCTACAGTGTGTACGAATATCATTACTCGAATTTATAATGAGGTAACATGTTATATCTATGAAATACTAGTATCATTTACAAGGTCAGACTTGTATTGAAATTAGAAAGGATCCGTTTTGTACGCTTGGAAGTATTTCAACTCCAAATGAGTTATCACTTTTTCAAGTTTCTATTTTGAAGTGTTATGAAGTTGACTGTGTAATTGTTATTTATGAAAAATAAGTAGGGTGTTCTTTGAAAACGGTATACTTAAATCACCGTAATCTAATCTCAATGAAAAGAGGACATGGTAAAAAATGCAATAATAGTATATATTTATGCAAAAAAAAGAAAAAGTTACATATAATTAAAAGTTAATTATAATAAGGAATCTATATGGACATTTCAGTTGGCTCTTTCCTTGTATCTGAAGCAATGCATTCCCTTCGCTCCGATCCGCTGCCGTGAATCTCTCTCTCTCTCTAGATCTCTCTCTCGCGTTTATATATGATATACACACACACACATACATGGGATGTGGATGTATTGTGTATATCTATTATTCTCTCTCCCACTAACACATTGCCCATACTCACACAGACACAGTGCAACCAATTTGAAGAAACCACTCTCCCTTCAACTTCTTCCTCAAACAAATGACTTCTCTTCTACTTTAATCACTCGCTCAAACCCCAATATTTTTATAAATCTAATCTCTCCCCACAACCTTCTCAAACCTTTTCCTTCCCAATTATGACTTCGATCATCCACTCTCTCTCTCTCACTCTCTTCGTCGCTCTCCTCTTCTCCCCAAACCCTACATTCTCCGCCGACGTCCCCGAACCCTCCCCGTCGCCGTCTCCGCAGCTTCCGCCCCAAGCGATCTCCCCGTATCCGACGCCCCCCGCGCCGTCCCCTGCATTTCCCGACTCTCCGCCGGCGCCTCCTCCGTCGCGTCTCGCTCCAGACTCACCTTCTCTGGCGCCGTCCGAGCACAAAAAGTTACCGTCTCCTGCGCCGAATGCGGTTGCAGACGCAGATCAGTCGCACCTCGATGAATCGGATCGGCGAGATGATTCCGGCGGCATGAGCGGTGGAAAGAAGGCCGGAATCGTGATTGGAGTGATTGCCGCCGGTTGCGTGGTATGGCTGGCGGCGATGGTGTATAAGAAGAGGCAGCATAACATCCGCCGCAGGCAGTACACCTACACCGACAGGAGAGACTTTATGTAAACCTGTATGTAGATTTATCGTACCATTTTAGAGAGAGAGAGAGAGAGAGAGATGGTGCTTGTTTTTGTTGTGTGGTGATTGGTACACTGTTACATTGGTTAGGGTTGAGAATTTATTTTGTTTAATTCTTTGCTGCTTATAAATAGTAGTAATATATTGTTGCCTAATTCATTCTTATAATCATCGATCGACCTTAATTCTTCGGGAATAATGCAATTACTGTACAAACATTATAACTTCAATGAATTGAGAATGGAATGGAACATGAAAATAGTGAAGAAATGTTTGTATAACTTTGAGCGTGGAGAATGTGATTATATCTGTAATTTTGAGCTGGCAGAGAGTGAGCAAAATAATGTGAAAACCTTGCTTGCAGAAGGAAGTTGAACATGAACAAGTTGTACTGCGTAACTAACAGCTGGAATTATCTATTTATTTATTTATTTTTCTTTTTTTCGGCACAATACCAGCTAACTGGAATTCTTCAATGGCATAGAATTGGTTTTTTCTGGACTGTCAATGTTAAATTTAAGATAATCTAAATATTAATGAAGTTTAGGATTATCAGACTATGTAAACATGTGATGTAACTTTCCAAGACCACGCACGAAGGAATGTGTATTTGAATGTGAAAATTGTATTAAATAGAGTAATAAAATAGAATTTTAATATCATTCTAATACGAAAAATATGTATTCAAAACAAATTACAGTTGATGAGAAACAAGGGATTGCGAGAAAAGTAAATGTTTTAATAAAACGATGTTTATTTACTATTTACCAGAGTCGATACAACATACAGATACAGATACAGATACAGATTCAGCACGGTCACTGATGAAATCATTCTCTTGCTTTCATTAATTTATTCTGTAGTCATACAAATGGTATAATAAGGAGCTTTTCTTTCAACAAGACGAAAAGAAACTCCAAACTTATCACTTTCAAAGTTAAAATATTAAAAATATCGCCAAATCCTCGTCATATGATTCTCATGCATTTGAGCAGCAGCATATGATCTTCTCCGGAGATACAATGCTACCTCTCGTCTCTACTCTTCCACTGGTGGGTCCACCCACCGCCCGTGCTCTTTGATCAACTCGATCAGCGCATCCGTTGCATGCTCCATCGCGATACCTCTCTTCACTACCGTCTGAAAAGCATACCATTTCTCATTAAGCAAATTAACAATAACAGCAGTAGCAGACATTTGAAGAACAAAAGTTTAAATCCTACGCTTTATATGTCAAATTATCATTCTTTCAGTTGAGGAGTAAGCCTACCTTGCCAACATAAAGATCAATCTTTCCTGGGGCACCACCAACGTAACCAAAATCGGCATCGGCCATCTCTCCGGGGCCATTCACAATGCAACCCATGATTGCAATCTATACACAAAAAAGTAAGACATGAAGTGATGATAATAGATCTAATAATCTCTTGAAGAGCAATGCAGCTGATGAGGGATGAGGAACTAGTACTTACCGAAACACCGGGCAGATGGGATGTCCTGTCTCTTATTTCTGCACTAATCTCTTGAAGGTCGAACAAAGTCCTTCCGCAAGAGGGGCACGACACGTATTCCTGAAATCATTTTTCACAAGGAATAAGATAAGATATTATTCTTCAACAAGAATTGATTTGTTTTCTTCCTTTTGAAACTGGTGCACTAACCGTCTTCGTATTTCTCATCCTGCAGCCTTGTAGGAGATTGAAAGAAGTGTTTCTAAGGAATTCAAACTCTTGATCCGGGGCTTCCAGCAGGATACCGTCTCCTAGTCCATCTACCAGAAGGGCTCCTGAGTTGGTCCCGGCACCGATAACCAAGTCGTCTCTGCCCATGGAAGAATTAATGTCAGCTAGCTAAGATTTGAATTGCACCTAAAAAAACTCACTTGATTGAGATGTACCTGTGAATTCCTTTCGGGAACTCAATATGATGAATAACTGGGAAGTTCAAGGAGTTCTCTGAAAGATACTCGAAAAGCCTGCAAAGACGGAGATCCTCAAATAAGCAGGCTGGATAGTACGAGAACATACAAGACTCTTAGCTACAAGTAAACGTACCTTCTTGCAGCATGAACTCTGCTGGTTTTCTCATCTGAATATGGTATGTGATGAAGGATCATGGTAGCATCAGTAGTCTTCAGAATTTCTAACTCTGCTTCGGATTCGTCACCACGCACAGAGACCACCAAACGTGTACCTGAATGAACATAGATAAATTAGCGTGACTACTGGGATTGGATAATTAAATTAGCCAGAAAAGTTTTGGTATTATTATGCATGGTGTACCTTCTGGAAGAAGCTGGTGAGCACCAGATGACAATTCCTTGAGAGTTACAAGGGCCATTGCATTGGGTAATGGTTTTGTCAATTGTTCCGATAGAGGAGTTATTACTCCCATGCTTACGTCTATCAGTCGTTTGAGAGCCAATCTCTGATCGTAGAATAGAAAGAGTGATTTATGTCATTTGCATGGCTTATGGAACACCAAAAGAATTTGCAGCTTCAGAAATCTTAAATTTATTTGAAGGGAAATACACACACACACATAAAACGAGTCAGGGTTATGCATGCTTTGATGGTAAACAGGAGGAGGCTTACAGCATCTTTATCATCTTGCGGGGGAAGTTCTCTCAGCAAGATTGAGTCCACAGTTGCCAGGTCCTGCATCAGTATTCGATTTCTTAAATGATATTGCCAACAAAGAAAATTGAAGGCAAAATGCCCATGATAGAGGGCCTACAAGCGTACCTTAAATGGCATTCCGATGACAAGTTTTGCAGCAAGAGACTTGTATAGCAATTCAGGTGCCTATAAGGGAAAAAAGGAAAATTGCAAGAAAATCAAGAGAGGCAAAAAGTTAAAAGGAAAAGGAGAATTAGAAAATGCAGATACAATAATTCCACAAAAGGAAAAATGGAAAAAGATAAATTGCTAATTAGACAACATAAATATTATACAGAAATATAAAATAACATAGCATCAAACCTTCAACTGATCCAGAGAAACTGCCATCAGAACCGAGCCATCACGGTGAAGCACACCTCTGTAATCAACCTCCTCTCCCTGCATGAGGAATGACAAAGATCATGAGATCTGATACTCCACTAATTTCATCAAAAGGATTAGTTGTAAACAATAAGAAGTTAAATCTGACCTCCTTTTGAACTGGCAGTTGACCAGTTCTACGTTGGAAATCAAAATAGCGTCTGTTCTTTTCTTCAAATGGTGTCTGGTAAAAACCCAACAACAATGAAAAACTCTAATTTAGAAGTGCATTTTTTATGTTTAGAAGCAAATACAGCCAGTCGATGTTGAAGTCCTACCACTCCTTTCTCAAGTTCAGACATCTTCATTCCAAGATTAGCCAATCTTCTGCAGGGGTCTATCTCCTTCTCTGGAGCTTCAGTTAGAGAAACCCTAATGGTATCACCTAGACCGTCCTGCACGATCAACATTGATCATCAGCGCCGTGAAACATATACAACTCTCTATGACTATTTCAACAAAATTCAGTGAATACCATAAATAGATGATAAACAAAAGGAAAGTTTTAACTTTTAAGTACTATGGTTAAATTGTTAATAAGATAATAAGAAATATTATATTCTTAGTCAAATTTGAATTAAGAACAACGTGATAAATGTTTGCATCAGATTGTTTTGAGCAAAATGGTATAAGAGGACATACTGTAAGAAGTGTCCCGATTCCTATCGCAGATTTCATCCTTCCATCTTCACCCTCACCAGCTTCAGTTACTCCCAGATGCAATGGGTAATCCCATCCTAGAACATTCATTTCAGCTACAAGAAGGCGGTACGCTTGAACCATAATAACTGGGTTGCTTGCTTTCATTGAGAACACAAAATTATGGAAGTCCATTTTCCGACAAATCCTTGCATACTCAAATGCAGATTCAACCTGTTGCATGATTGAACGTACATATATAACCATAACCAGTATAGATTCAAAAGTCACTCCAAGCACTGAAATAGCTACTAACCATTCCCCTCGGCGAGTCTCCGTAATAACTCATAATGCGGTCTGAAAGGCTACCGTGGTTGGTCCCAATGCGCATTGCCCGACCATACTTCTTACATTTTTCAACCAAAGGAGAGAAAACCTAAGAACATGCAGAAAAAGATAGATCATTATTCCTCATAAAATACTGATAACAATAGATATAAATCCCTGCTTTTAGCTTTACACATACAATGATATGCAAATAAAAGGCTTATCATCTCCAACCCTTTTGGTCTTATTTAGAGACCATTTTCTGGTTACACATAGTTATGATGCGTATAAATCCAAATGTATGCAGAGACAAAATAGTGAAAAGAAGTCTTATCACTTAAATTAAACTGCAAAAAGAATGTCTTCTATGTATCAATGCACAATTCATGCTGGTATGGACGAAAGGACTGCCTGAAGCCTACAGCCATGGCACCAGACACAGAGAGAGAGAGAGAGAGAGAGAGAGAGAGAGAGAGAGAGAGAGAGGAAGCTCAAACAGCGATGAGAGAGGTTATACCAAATTTGTAGAAAAATATTATTGTACTGGCCTCAAAGTCAGAACTAGACTTGTCTTTTAGAAGCTAAAATGCCGCAAAGAAACTGAGGTCTATCCTAACCTTCTCGATATGCTCAAGTTCTTTCTGATAGTCGTCGTCGTTGTACTCCAGTTGCTCAAACTGAGCCCTCCTATCAGCTGAAAAAATTATATATTTAGATTCAACAGTTGAAGCACATAAATATAATGCAAAATAAGCAGATGGTGGTGAATTAAGTACCAAAGTTTCCTGGGTTAACACGAATTTTGTCAAAACATTCAGCAACTCGGATAGCCACAGGTGGAGCAAAATGAATGTCAGCCACCAGAGGGATGTTGTAGCTGCACAATATAAATTACTGAGTACTTTCTCTTGCATACTACTTTTGATCTATAATAGATTCAACCCAATGTAACACTTACTTCTTCTGAACAAGGGTGTTCTTGATTTCGAAACATGCATCTGCTTCTTTCCTTCCTTGCACCGTAATTCTAACAATATCTGCTCCTTGATCTGCTATTCTCATAACCTGCATATACAAAAATTAGATGTAAAATAACCAGAACAGATAACATTATACATTAAAAAAAGAACAAAATTAGGTATAATAGAACCTGCTCAACAGTTCCAGCGACATCCTTTGTATCTGTAGTGGTCATTGTTTGAATTCTGATCGGATGATCACTACCTAATGCAACATTTCCAACCATCACCGTGCGGGTTTTTCTCCTGACAGTCTTGTGTATGGATTCACAATACTTCTGCCTAGGAACTGCATTCAGAAAGTTGACAAATCAGATGTCTAGCTCGAGGCAAGCGTATTAAAGTTCCCCAACAGCGTCCTCGTGAATCAAGATTTTTCAGAAAAACCAACGAAAATGCTTTCACAACAAACTCAACTTTCTGAAAATAAATTCAAACACAATCTGCTCATAATTGGAAAATACTTTTCATCTTTAAGCCTAGTGTTCAATTCTAAAAACGAAGATTTCTCATCCGATTTCCATATTATCTGATCTTAAAGCATAAAGCAGCATGGGAAATAAGAAGCATATATACCTAAGAGTTGGCTTCCCTCGGATGCTGGCTCGAGTTCAACAGTTTCTCTTCCGGAGTTGTTAGAGTTTCTGATCACTGCAACCTTGCTCCTGCCAAACTTAACCCTTTGCAAGTCAGAAACTCTAACAAAATCAGAACTCTTTCCGAACCCCAAGCCACGACGATCCCTGCTCTTGAGACCGGTAAACGAAGTCGGAACAGCTCCAGTCGCCATTTTACTCCAAAAAATACCAAATTCCACCCTCCTAAACCACACAAAACATAATTAACTTTCAACTTTCAGCAAAAAAACTTTTAGCCTGCACAGCTTTAATCAGACACACTCCAGAAATATAGCATAATAAAGTAAAATAGATTTCAGCCAAAATTTATTCAGTTCTAACAACATAGACCCTCTCAAATTGATCACATCACCCAAATTGAACACAACAACAGGGGAAAACCAAAATGAAATCAAGTCAACCCCAAAAACGTCATAATTTAATATGATACGAGCAGATTACTCAACCATAAAATAATCTCAATAATTTACACGCTAAACTAAACAATGAAAAACACCAAAAATTGGACATGTAATCAGTAGTGAATATTTATTCAAAAAATGAAGCTGAAACCACAGTTTAATCAAGCCAGAAACTTACTCAAATCTCTAAACCGAGAAAGCAAAGTGAAGAAATGGCAAAACGATTAGCACTGAAGGAAGAGTCGAGAAAGAGATGAATTGGTGGTGAATAAAATTTGAAATTGGAATTTATTTGGAGCTGAAAATTCAGAAAAATAGTGAAGCTCGGATTAGAGATTTTATACTTGCAAGAAATGGCGAAAGATTATGAAAGCTACAGATAAGCAGACAAAATTCAGTTCCTTGGCATCTTCAATTTTCATATTTTAGGAGCCATTAATATTTATTTCTGGTATTTACAACTGACAACTGGGCAAATACTAAATGTTTGGATTTTCTAATTATTACATTTTCACCCCCTCCACTTTATTTCTATTTACTTTTGGCCAGGTTTATTTATTATTTATATTTTCTTCAGATTTTGTTTATGATAGTTTTATCATGAAAAGGTCTTAAAAAGTAATTTTTATAGTTTTATCATGAAAAGGTCTTAAAAAGTAATTTTTTTTTATATAGTAATAATATCTTTCCCAGTGTAATCTTAATTTGAATGTATTACTATAATCAATCGGATTAAGATTAACAGTATGTCTCTTTTTGAATAAACATTAAATTGAAAATAAATAAATTAAACTCAATCTAATTTCACTAAGGTAGTGATTGGTATGATGGAATAGAGGGTGGAATGGAATGATCATTCCTACCTCCATTCCATTCTTTTGATTGATATGTTTTACGAGGAGGAATCGTCATTCCATTCCTCAAAAGTTTAGCTATTCTTTAGTCAAACCATGACATTAGTCATTCCTAATACTCCTATTTTTATATTTTGACTATTTTACCTTCAAAAATTTTATCAATTTTACCCCAAAAAATTAAAAAATTATTTTCATCAATTCTAACTTATATTCACACACACACAGAGCACACATACACACACACACACTGTACACATATACACACATAGTGCGCGCAAATACACGCACACTCCATACACACACTGCATACGCACATATATATATACACATTGCATACACACAAACACCGCACACATATACATACACTGCACACACATATACACACACATACACACACTGCACACACACATATTCACACACTACACAAATATATATATATATATATATAATGCATAAAAAATATCGATTTCATTCCTTTATTTATTCCTTATGCATACCAAATATAAGAATCAACTTACACATTTCATTCCATTCTTAGCCCCATTCCATTTCTACCTCATTCCATTCCATCATATCAATCCACTCCTAAGAGTAAGCTGAACGTACAGTACAATATTTAATTTTAAACACCAGTTGATTGCAAGAAATATTTCTTTAACTATGGGAAATCGCATTAAATTAAATTGGCTAAAGATTTAAGGACTCAATTGCAAATATCACACATTTTGTGGTAAAATGGAATATTCCCTTAACAACCGTTTTTCTTAAGCACGTGGCTGGCACGCTGTTAAATAAGCAATGTAATTGTGTGTATAAATAAGTTAATAACATCAAATCTTGAATTAATTTATTATAGTGCAGCAATTCCTCATTGAGTTACAAGTAAATAAATGCATGCATTTGTTTAACACACTAAGTTAGACAATTTTCAAGTCAGATGTTGTGGTCAAAATTGTAAATGACTAAAATTATGAGTCAGAATGTAGCTAGACATTTTGAATATAATGTATTGTTATTTTCGTCCCAATTACGTCAAAGTTCGGAATTCAATTTCGGTATGCTGGAAGTCACATGTTGTGCGATTTAGAGTAATAATTTTGTACTAAGTTGTTGATTTTTGTGATAAATTAGGCGAATTTTTAATGCTTTGTTTGGAAATAATTAGGGGCGTTTACTAAGCAAATAATATATGTTAATCAATCATTTACTTTTAAGAATTAAATTCAAAGATATCTCATAGCACATGATGATTGTTTATATTTGGAACTACACGTGTGGAATTGAAGGAATTATAGGATAAGAATAGTCAATCTTATCCTATTTATGTTATTATTTTAATACTACGAAATTCAGGATATATCTAATTATTTATATGCTACAAGTATAAATTAGGCTCATTATATGGTCTCTTTCAAGATTCTCCAATGTAAAATTCATTTAGCTTTTTAAATTTAAATAAAGCTTCGCTTTAGATGGCTTTATAGATCATGAGCTCGAATTCTACCAATATATATATTTTTTAATGGAATTATTATGATTACACACTCATGCACTAGATGGAATTCTACCAAAATTGTTTAAGATTGAAATTATTATGGTTGTTCTCATGCAGTAATGGCTCGATATTGGGGGAAAAAAACATTTTAGGCTTAATAATAAAAAAATTACTAAATTGGTTATCTTATGATATGATTTTTTTTTTAATAAATTAACATGATGGTTTGACTATAAACTATAATTGCGGATCTCCAAGTAGCCTGCATATAAATCTGCAGACATTTATGATATCTTCAATTAAATTAATCACACATTCAAACTCGATTATAGATTGACTAGGCCTTTATGGAAAAAGAAAAAAAGAAGTGCATGATGCATGGGTTTAACTACTTTATTTTGTCATATTATATTTCCCATTGTCATAATCTTGTAATTTTGAATCTGGCACACGGTATACTGTACAAAATAATTAATGTTGTTGAAATTATTAGTACTTTGAAAAAGAAAAAAAAAATGGTGGTAAAATTGGACAAGTCCACAATGTGAATATGTGGGGCTAGGCTATCCAATGAAGGATTATTGAAAAAGAACTCCTTCCTCGCCGGCGCATTTAAATAAACGCCGTTTTTGACTTCTTATGTTTAAATTCATTAACTGATTACACTAATGAAGACCAACTCTCAGTCTCTCACTAGTCACTAGTCTTCCTTCACTTAAAAATAATATAAAATAATTGTATTTACTAAAAGAAATTGATTTAAAAGCATTACTTTTTAGAGTAGTAGTATTAGAATGTAACAGTTGAATTTTTTATTACTTCCTTAAATAAGGGACAAGAATTTTTTGGGTTACAAATAGAATTACTCAAAACCAAATTTTAGGAGGCTGTACACTTTAAAGTGTGTGTGTGTGTTTTTTTTTGTTGGGCGATACTTTGGGTTAATTTGAAGGTTATATTATAAAAATATTATTTGGATGAAATAATATATCTTTGAATAATTTTTTTACTACCGAATCACCATAAAGAAAACGACTCGACTCAAGCCAATGGACTCGAGATCGACGAACCTGATTTTTGCATCTGGCTTGGTGGACTTTAAAAATGATCTGGCTCGACCAGTTCGGCAGCCTACTACCCATGAGGTTGATGTTACTTCTTAACGATCAAATTTCTAACTAATTGTAATTTGTAGTACATTATATCACATTAAATAAAGCACATTTACATTACATAGTAAAAATCATCGTAAATATCCTCAATTACTTCGCAGTGGTTCAGTCTATTGTTACACAAGAGAAATATCCAGAAACGGAAAAGAAAAAGATGTAGATTGAACAAAAAATTTAGATGATGCTACTACACTACTGTATTAATCATACACCTTTATTCACAAACAAGACTTAACCAGTGCATTCAAAATAATTATGTAGCAGCATTCGGCAAGAGTACTTTTTATGAATATTAGGCCAAAGTTGGCCATTGTATTGTCACATATCAAAATAAAAATATGAAACTTGAATACGAAAGACATTTAGCAGCTGCTTTTAGACATTATTTATACCCCAAAATAATTTTCTTGCAACTGAAATCCTTTAATTATAACGCAAATAAAATAATTTTCCCAAAATAGACCCCACACTATAGAAACAATGGTCTCTGTTTCTTCATCACGCATTTCATGCTGCACATATAAATTGTCTAATTTAATTTCAATAAGTTCTCCACCACATTTCCTAGAACTCAAAATCTATCAACGTATATTGGTTGGTAAATATCCATATAATCACTTCTTTCATAAAAAAAACTAACATCGAAATAACTTTCAACTCCTGCAATTACGTGCTAATCAAGCCTACAAATCTACGAAGGAATAATACTTGTACCTTTCCAGCTGGATAATTCAAGGTACAAGCAGGAAAAGCAGCACCCTGGCCTCCGACGGCAAAACAAACCCTAGCAATTGAGTTTCAGCAGGAACTACAATTCGCAGACCTACCAATGGTACGCCCCGCTGCAGTAGTAGTACCAGTAGCGGAAATGACAGAATTGTCAGCATCAACTTCAACCGTTTTCTTTCCCGACCTTTTCTGTCTTTTCCGCTTCAGTGAAACGGTGCGGTCGCCGGCGGAGGAGGGGGATGTACCGCCGGAGCCGTAGGTGAGAACAGAGGTGACGTGGCAGTCTTGCCAGTGGAGAATTTTTAGGTCGTTGATCACTTCCTTCAGAGTTAAGCAAGCATCATCACCTGACACGCCGCCTAGCAGAGTCGAGCGGTGGAGATCCATCAGTTCCATTGTTGCAACCATTTCCGTCAGAATACTCTGAATCAGATCCAAAATGGTAACGATGAAACAAAATTAGCACAAATCGCCGATAAAAAGATATTCAGAAGAAAAATAAAAATAAACGATCAACGTCGAGAGATGAAAAAGTGATAGTAGAACTGGATTTGAGAGGTGTATTCGTGCCTTTTGAGCTTCGATCTTTTTGAAGCCGTGCATGCTAACGACCTGCAAAAAAGAGAGAGAGAGAGAGAGAGAGAAAGGCGAGTCGAACGCCATAATTATGAATACACCTCACGAGCGCAAAATTAAAACAAATGCGGAACAGCCTCTGAAACGTGTGCAGTAGATGAACATTTTACACGGATTATCGAACGAATTAGGAGCGGATGAGAAAAGAAGATGAAAATCAACACATAAATTTTGAAGGACATGATACACAAGCTGGAAAAATGACAATCGATTCACACATGGCGAGGAGGCGTAATTCACCTCGCGAAGTTGTCTGACGGTGAGAGACAGAGTGCGGTCATCAACGAAATCGAGGTAATCTTCTACATACAGCTTCCTCCTCCCTCCCTCGCAGTTTCCCGAAGCGTCCATCACTCACACTCTCTCTCTCTCTCTCTCTCTCTCTCTCTCTCTCTCTCTCTCTCCAGCAAAAGTGTGTTTGTGCGTTTTCTGCGTGAGTGTGTGTTTTTTCGTGTGTGTGTGCTCTGAGCGTGTGATAAACGTTGAGGCGGATTTCGCTATATATACGCTGCTAACGAGTAACAATATTCGCCGGAAAATAAGTTGTAAAGCGAAAAGAGAGAAATTGGTTTATAAACATGCGCTTACATCATTAGAGTGTTACAACATTTTTCAGGGTAATACACAATTTCAAAGCTTTTAGTTACTAATGTATCATTGAATCCAATCATATACTAGTAATTCTTTTTGGTTTATTTCAATATGGAAACACATAGTAACATATTGTATCCCCTTACTTTATATTTCAAACATCACATCAAATCTCAACTTCTCAATGGCATACATAAATGTAAAATTCCATCCACATGTAGCAGAAAGAGATCCAATTAATCGACAGAAAACCGCGACATAGAATAGAAAACCTCGAAACGAGACCCAATTAATCGACAGAAAAGAGTAGATTCACAGAAGAATGCACAAACACAACCCAGATTACACTAGAACACTCGTAAGCGAAAATAGAACAATAATTCAATTAGATCTGGAGGAATATATCAGAGTTTGAATAGACTGCATAGATAATAATTCACATCTTAATAAATGTGACAGTACACAATGTCACTCATCTTATCCGGTTGTCTGCATAAGATGCAGAGACGGCATAGACATTGGACGAGGCTAATGATGCAGCTTCGAGAATACTTCTTCCAAAAGGCGAGGGGTAGCAGCAACGTCGTTTCAGACAAGTTTGTCATGAAATGTATCTGTCCTGCTGCTCCTGAAGAAGTTTTGCAGAGGATTTGGCATCCAGATACAGAGAACTTACTTCTTCAAGATCCGCCTGCACAAATGTACAAGTCAAGCGAATGTTTTTTCTCGGTGATAGCATCATTTACAAAGATGTGCTCAAGCATCATCATACCTTGCAAATAATATCACGGCCATTCATCTTAGCAACAATGCTGGAAGGAGATAACAATTGGACCGCGTGTCTGGGGAAACATTTTTGAGCCAGCATTAGATACCATTAACAGTGGCCAAAAAAAGACAACGAGAAGTGAAAAATAACCTCAATGATGTTTGCTGTCCAATCTCTCCAAGATAAGCCAGACTTTCCTCATCTATTTGAAGTTCCTCAACTTGTGCTCGAATAGCTAATATCTGAACACATATCAGCAATTATTGAGAAAAACAGCTATACAAGAAAATTCAATATTTAAGAACCACCATCGAATAAATTTTGTAAGATGAGGTTCGACCTGTATCATTTCAGCGGGACCATAGGTTTCGGTTCTTATAATAACCAAGCGATCCAACAAGTCAACTGGTATACCATGAGGACTAGCCATGTCTGTCCCTCTGCAAAGCAATGGTATAATCTTAGCTTTGTTATACAAATTAGCTGCTGAGAAAGCAGGGATAATCGAGAAGATAGCATGACGTGTAAAATTCCTCTACGATTGCATAAACCGCAGCTGCATCAACAATAGCTCTCTAGAAGATATAGAACAGCAAGGAATTTAATGAAATAGTGAACTTCACAAATTTATACAGACTTAACTCTTACAAAATATTATAATTCATCTGCGTACACACCTGACATTACAGATTCCTCGATTTGTGGCAAAGATCACGATTGGAGATAGTGAACTCTCTAAAGCACGATTCAAATAAGAAAAGCATTCCATATCCAGCATATGAACCTGAGTTGTTTTAAACGCTCAGGCAAAGAGGCAAGCAAACTGATCAAGACAAAAAGACGAAAAAAAAGTGCATGCAAGTTAAGTACCTCATCAATAAACAAAACACCAGGAACAAGCTCTGCAACACCTTCATCTATATACCGGTTAACAACCTGGAATTGTTAAATAATTACAATAATCTGTTTTAACTATTCCAGGGACAAAGAAGTTCATAATATTAATTACTTTGCAACAAACCTTATTTATTTCCTGCCGCAGCTTGTCAGTGATTTCAGTTTTCCTGGGTTTCATCATCTGACCCATCAGGGACAATATATCTTGTCCTCCTTGGGGTCGTGCATTTGCAGCATCGAGATCATGCAATGTAACATCCTAAATAGATAAGATGTAGATAAAATTAATTTTTTGTTGCTTTAATGAAACAAATTCAAGATTCAAACATTCATGATTACAACCACATAGAGCCTCAAAACATCATCAGTCATCATGCAAAACCAACTTGAGATGTACAGACACTTGCTCTCTAAATCTGAAGAGCGCTATCCTCACAAGAAAGACGAGATCCTAAGAAAAAAAAGTCTGGAATATCCATAAAGCAAAGAACAGAACATGCACATGCACGATCAACTGAACTTCGTAAATTAAATGTCAGGCACCTATCAAACAACCAGCATACTTGCCAAGTTGCCAGAAGCATAATACTCTTAACACATGCAAAGCAAGCTTTTAACAAAATTCCACTTAACCTTCTGGAAGGGAAGATAAGATCACGAAAAGGAACAACCTAACCAAGTTTTATATTACGACTTTTAAAGATAACTGGAACAGAAGCAAACAAACTTAGGCACATGAATATTGTAACAAGTAATATTGATACAATTATAGCATGTTACATCAACTTCCATAATATTGTGTTACATTGCCTAGTAAATCAATAAAATAATTTTGCTTAGCATATGAACACACCTGCACTATCTCCTTCTTTTTGTGAACTTCTCCCTTAGGAAGTGGGACATATTCTTCGGCCTCCAGGTCAAACTCGGTAGCAAAAGCATCACTCCTTCCAACCCTTTTAACGGCTCCACTATTTGCTTCAATGTATATAACATCACCAACGGCTACCTGCAGTTAGATACAAAAATTTTGCAGCTATATCAACTAATGCCAGATAGAAATAAATAGTAAATAAAAGGCATATCTATCATGAATGGTTATTATTCACACATTATCCTTTAGAATTGTTATACTGCCTTGTGGTGAATATGTAGATAGGAAACAATTTTTTCTGAAATTTAGCATCATTTGACACTAGAAAACTGGACCATATTATTAAAAGAACAAGAAAGGCTAGGTTTCTACGAGACAAACCTTTTCCTTAATCAAGGCATCATATATTGTTGGATCCAACTTCAACTGTTTGGTCCCTTTTACAGTTTTCAACCCAATTATGACATGGCTGATACTTTTACCATAACCACCAGTCACACTTTCAGTTTCTTCTGGAGATAGTTCGGTAACCTGTAATATAAGCAGCACGCATGACACAGAATCAAAAAAGAAAAGATTAGTATCCTTATAAGTACAAGAAGGCAAAAGTTGCTATATGGCAATGACTTCTTTCAACAATTTATCTCATAACAGGTAACTTACCTCTCCTTCATAGACTTCCTTATTTTCTTTAATGCGAAGACCAATAGCTCGCCGAAAATTTTCCATTAGAACCTCAGTCTTCTTCACTTCTGATGAATATACCTCTGATCCAACCATTGGGCAAAATGGAACCTACATTTCAGAAGGCCAATACCTTGTCATATATACTATTAACGAGAATTTCCTTTCAATTGTGAAACCCTAGTTTGAGAACTTCATATTTGAGGGTGAGCAAACATGGCCGAATAGCTGCTCTTCTAGTTCTATATCAACAAAACCTCAAAGTGATATTATCGATTTTCACGCACTCAAAGAAATAAGCACACACCGAGTTCAATTTTGACAATATTAAAACGGGCACAAGAAACAGCAGCACAGCTCATATGAATACCTTGCTACCAAGTTCTTGGGAAATTCCTAGAGCGAGAGCGGTCTTTCCAGTGCCGGGAGGACCAGCTAGTAAGAGGGCGCGGCCAGCCATCTTCTTCTGTCGAATCATATCAACCACAAGACCGCCAGCTTCTCTTGCCGATGCCTGTCCCACGAATCCAGCAGCCAAAGGCAGTGCTTTTCCATCGGGCTTAGTACATAAATCAACAGAACACAGTAAAATCAGTTAATGGAAACAAAATTGTCACGGTAACTTTTGTAAAATGCAAATGTCAGTGAATGCAGATGAACCAAAAGATAACAACTACTATTATTTCAACTTTAAATAGCAATCTCATTTTCCTACTATTATTTACTTCAAACATGGTCTCTCTCTCCAAGAGTGCCACAAATCAAATGGTGAGAAGTTAACATAGCCCTAAAAATTGGGAGGAAATAAAAAAGTAAAATCTTTAGCATAACGTCAGAACAGAAAAACCCTAAACCTTAATTCCTTAAACCCAAAACCCTCTAAACCTCAAAAGCTGGAAACTATAAATTGTCAGAGAACTAGGTTATCGGTAAAAACATAATATTAAACGGGGGAAGAGGTCACACGTTAAGCAGTTCATTCATAAAAGTCTACCTCAAGACCAAGGCCTTTAATGTGAGTGTGAGTTGCAATTCTCTGTTTCTTTGTGGTCGATTGCACTTCTTCTATCTTCATTCCTTCTTTTTTCCTCCAATTGATTCTGAGTCTCTCTTTGTTCTCTCTATATTTTCCCTGCTAGCTACTGTTGTTTCTTTCTGGTGTTGCAAAAGCTTCTGTCCCTCTCTAATGGAGGCGGAGTTGGAACGCAAAACTTATTCAGTTCAAAAATAATACTATAACACCAAACTTTATTACTAGTAAAATTGGTGATTGGGCCTACGCAGTAAATAGGCTATTTTGTGTCATATTTATGACCTTCAATATATGGTCTCGCGGCCCATTCTATATAAATCCCTCTATTTAAACTGTTTCTCACTCTTTCTTTTAATTTTTTTAGAAACTATAGGGTATATAAAATCAATTCGAATTTGTATTTCATTCTCTATTTCTTCTATTTGTTGAATGACATGTAGCATTAAATAGAGTTTATTCTACCCAAATAAGGTATATAAAATTAATACGGATTTCCTACCCTCAATTTGTATTTTATTCTCTATTTCTTTTATTGGTGGAACGACATATGGCATTGAATAGAATTTATTCCACCCAAATAAGGTATATAATTATATTCAAATATTCAATGTCAAAAATCCAACGAATAGAATAAAGGATAAAACACGATAGACAGTAGAGGATCCAAGTTGATATAAAGTGACGTTTATCCAACTCAAATAACAAAAGATATTTCTTTTTAAAAAAAAGTGAATAAATAAATAACTAAAAACATACGTTTATCCATATTCTCAAACTTTAATTCATTAAGTAAAGCAAAACAAAAGGAATTATAATTTTAGATTGTGGTGAGGGTTTTAATAAAAGTTAGGTAGATGAGTGTGGGGTGAATTACTATACCATTTATCTTTTGTATTGAAAAAATAAGTAGATGTTTTGAATGAAGTAATAAAGTTGTGGGCCACCCGAGCTGATTTTTATGTAACTATTAAAATGGAATAAGATTAGAAATCTAAAGAGTATGTAAAGTCATTTGAAAAACTATATAATTTTTGTGGACGGACCAAAATGAAAATTTGATTATAATTTTCATGGACGGAAGGAGCATTATGTTATGTGCTAACAAGCCTCATTTCTTTTCAGGACGAATATTAAGAATAAGAGGATTAGATGTAAAGATTGTGTTTGGTACAATTAATTTAGAATATTTTATTGTTGATAATAAAGTTGAGATAATATTTATCAATATTCTCTATAAAGGGTGTTTAGTGTAGTTGGTACAAAATATTTTAGTGTTGATAATAAAATATTTTTTGCCCAAAAAAGAAATGAGCCAAATAGAATGAGATGCATACAAAAAATACTTGTAAAATTGAACGGGGACACGTATAGAGCAATACCTAAACATTTCAACGTGATGTTGGTGTCATAATCTTTGCAAGAAATCCACACCAAATTTTGATGGTTTCTAACCGCCACATCACATTATTTTCACCGAAAATCTGATTGCCGTGCATCGAATTACAAAACCAAAAAAATAAATAAAAAGAAATCACATACATATGTGCGTGTAGTTTTCGAGCTATTGCACGTGCACTATTTGAGTAGTCACCTAATGCTGCATTTCTAGTTGGAACAAAGGAGGAGAAAATAAATATATATACATTTCCCAAGTTTTTTCATGATTTTTGGCAGCCTAATTTTTTTGCCCCATTTGCACACGTTTGCACCTAGCATGAGTGAGACAAACCATTGGTAACAAACTGCACGAATTGATGCAAGAAACATCCGTTTTCAGCTCTAGACACTTGTAGTTGGCAATACTCGTCTCGTTAGCTTCCAATGGAAATTTGCGAATTTCCTACTCCACTATGAGAAGTAGAAACGAGGGATTTATCACGCTCTAGTATGTGGTAGCCAGGCGTCGTTCTCTCCATCTGATGATCTCTACGATAACAGAAGCTCCGCTCATCGCCACACCAAATCCAGCAAATGTGGACAGAAGGATTGATACAATAGGTTGCACATGAATCTACAAATATCAAACACTGCATCTCAGGTTGCAAGATTTCAAGAAAGATAATTTCTGCTCTGTTAAAGTCACAGAAAGAAATTTTGCAGTGAGTAAAATTTCTTACCACATCGTAGAAGATATGAGCAAATAGGACAACAAGAATGAACTGACATGATGCATATGCCCAGACAAACCTTCTCTTCACTGCAAAATTACAAAGGATGTTTAGCTCTTTTTGGCAGAGAATTGAATCATGGATGAAAATCTGAACATACCCATAGCTGAAGAGGTCATGGATGAGAGGAGGGCAAGCACACAAGAAACTGGAAGTGATATGGCAACTGCACTCGAGTCCAATTTCTTAACCTGCATGAGGAAAATAATAGTTAGTAGTGAATCATGCTGTGCTCCGTCTGCAGAAAATAGACCCCACGCGACCTTACCAGAAGCTGCTCGAGAAAACAGAAGTAAGCTAGCATACCAACAATGACAAGAATAGGCAGTTCCTGCCAAATTCTGTATCAAAGAAACAAAACCTTCAGATAACAGAACAAATATGGTTAAACTTGCATCTGAAAAAGAACATATCTATAGACTTCATTTCCTTCGATAATTTCAAGAAAGTTACGTAGAAAAGAATTTTGGCATGATATGGATACTCATATTCGATTATTTTGAGACGAAGCTACATAACTTTAGCTTCAGATGTGTAGTTGGCCACTTGCCTGTGTCCAATGAACTCTATATCTCTGTAATCACTTGCCCCAGTACTGCGATTTATAGTGCTTTGAACACGTAGAAGTGTGACTGGTAGATTGAGAACTTCTTGCTTGCAGACTTCACATGTCTTGTTACCTTTGATGGCGAACCATTTAACTGCACATTCTCGATGAGCCAAAGAAAGTTCGCCTTTGCAGCTACATTCCAGCTTAAGGGTCTCTCCACCTTCACATAGTTCAACCAAGCAAATTCGACAAACAGCTTCCTCTTCCGGTATGTCTTCTCCACCAGCTTCATTATTTTCTGAGAATATCATACATACACCATCCAATGAAGCAGAAATATCACAGTTACTCATACAGCACCTAAATTATAAAAACTTTTTTCTATTACGAGCAATTTGCGACATTGACAAAGAGCAGTTCATGTTCTAAAGAGAAACTAACAAAATTGAGTATAGGAGCCAAGAACATTGCTAATATCACGCACTTTCAGAAGAAAAAGATCAGCTATTTTTCTAGCCCTACAGCTACAATTGCCAATTAAAAGTTATCAGAGATATTGAAAACCTCAGAAAGTTAAAACAGGTAATTTTTATGATTACCATCATTTGTTGTTGAAGCCATAGACATTTCAGAGTCCTCATCCTTTGCTTTAGGTGTTGATGGAATCACACGAAAGAAAGAATTCTGTCTCTGGAGGCTCTTTTCCTTGTTGATGACAGGAAGAGAGAGGGAACGTGACATGTGTCCAACTTCTTTTATCTACAATAGAGAAAAGAAAAATGCCAACACAAAATGTGTTAGGTTCACTCACCAACAAGAAGCAGCCAAAAAGTAGGCTTCTCCACAACAGAAATCCAACTCATTACCAAACAAGTAGGCCTTCAAATTCTCATTCTACGGAACAAAAGTTCCATAAAACCTACGCAAAGAAATTAATTGTAAGACGTTACCTCAACCGTGAGATGACTGTTCATACTTCCACCATGACAACTTTCCGAATTTGGAATTGGAACATCAGGTACAGGCAAGGATGAGGCCCTCCTAATTTTTGGTGTAAAAATTTTCGAGAGTGACCATGAACGTGAGATTGTTAGCTTATCCTGTGTAGCATCAACGTTCACAGCCTTATTATCCACATCCAAATTAGAACCCCAGTGTTTGAAGCTTAACTTTGGCAGGATGCTCCTGAGGGACGGTTTCCCTCTAGTCGAGGAGGGTTCAGAAGATTCATTTAGTAGTGAATCAGAATGTTCAGGTGTTGTTATAAGGAAGTTTACTCTTTTGGGGGTCGGAGTAGGAGTCGGAGGCATATTTATTTGTACGAGTTCTTGAGGCGACACATTGAGTGGTCTGGTAGGGATCTCCAAGAAAAGATTTGGTTTCTTCCATAGCTTGCCCTGCGATGTTTCCTCTGACCTCTCCGGCTGAGGATGAAGCTTCATTAGTTATTACTATCATTTGTGGTTAGTATAGAATGCAAGCAAGCTTCCTCAATTATATAAGCATCAGTTGATTACAACGCAGATGCAGGATAAGTTACCAAAAACTAGATTTCTTCCAAACTGCATTTTGTCTGCTGATAAAAGGAAATGTTGCAATTTGCAACTAATTTCTTCTGCTAATTTATGTGAAATGAAGAACACAATGCAGGAAATTCAAAAATTCTGCAGCAACATGACTTAATAGTAAGAAATTCAGAATTTTTTTATTCTTAAAGGATCAATATTAAGTTGACACATGTTTCGAGAAATTTATGCTATTTCCAAATAATTGAAATGAAAATTTAAAAAAAAAAACAAATTTACGGCAGAACAAACACACAGAATCTGTGAGCTACACACATTCAAAAAAAAAAAAAAAGAGCGATCCAGAATGGAGATAACCAACATTGATAGAATGCAAAAATTCGGGGACACATTAGAACTTGAATCTAGTACACACGTCGTCGTCTTTGTTAGTTTCAATTCCTCTATTCAGCCTAAAGAGAACCAAAAAAAAAAAAAAAAGCTAAATAGCATCAAGCAAAGGTATGATTAGAGAGAGAGAAATAAAAAATTACAGAAGCAGAAAAGCATGATGCTGTTGATTACCTCAGTCTCAGTGACGATCGGAACTTGACATGCGCCAATTCCTGCAGGAATGAAGGTATTGTCTTGAGCGCTCGTCATCTTAGTATTATCCTACAAGACGAAATTCGAGTGGCCCCACGGGAATAAATCTCAGCTTTTATCAGCGATGGAGAGGTCGTTTGGAGAAGGATCTTTACTGAAAATGGAGAGAGAGAGAGAGAGAGAGAGAGAGAGTTATCAGATGTCAGAAATCACAAGTAAATTGTGATAAGTATAATGAATGAATGGATGAAGAAAAAGATGGGTGTTGGGAAGATGGATGGGTGATGCTATTGCCATTTACTACTGCTGCTTTCGCTCCACACTGATTAGTGCGCCAACTCTCCATTTTTCTGGGGCACCACTTTTTTAATTATTTTCAAATTTTCTATATATTCCACTGTATCAGTGTAGATTTAATTTTGTACAGGTCTTTTAAAATTCAAATTATATATGTCACGTTGACTTATAAATTTATGTTCTTTTCATAAGCACAAAAAAAAAATGTTTCTTCAAAAATCAAAATCAAACTAAAAAAAAAACAAAAACACGTTTTCTTCTGCCTTCTTTACTATCTGAAAAACTAGATTTTGTTTTGTACGTTATATTTTATCGTTGAATTAAGTTGTTCACAAAATGGTTATTGAATATGTGAGATATATGTATAATTGTTATGTTGAACTTGAATGACCTTTTTTGTGTATGACATGACATGTAATGTAAACTATTATGAGAAAACCTTTGTGTTACATGTGATAAGAAGTATTTTTAAGTTTAAGCTTTAGTGACTGATAACTCAACTCAACTTAATTTGGTAAAATGATTCACCTTCGACTTCTAATATGCATCTTTGATTTATGACCACATTCATGATCGAAGAGATGAACATTTTATGAATTTGCAAAATCGGATGCATAAACCAAACATCATCTTAATGTTAAATAAGGAATAACAAAAGTGAATGGTTTTTAGCCAAATAAAATCACCCAATTCTCTGAATAGAAGCGCGAGTTTAGGCACCAAGCGACGCAGCGTTGACAATTGAAATGGTTGAAAAATTTATTAAATACTATGAATATTTAAATGCATATTATAATAAATAAATAATGGGCACAAAAAATAATGGTCCGTCCAACTCTCAAAATACTTTCTTTCCTTCGGATTCGGTTGCATACTTGCATGTGTTGCTACATGCCACGTGTCTCTTCTTAATATAAATGGATGTTTTTGACTAATTTTTGAATCTGGAACGATCAATTTAAATAAATTTACTTAATGCATGTACATCATCGTGCATGCTTTTACACGTCAAGGTGGCCATGAATTGATAAATAAATAAACGACTATTTAGGCTGATTGTAGCGACGAGCTTGCGCACGTGCTCGTTGTCCAAGCGAGCTCCACGTGGCGCTCGCTGTCCATTGTAGAGCGTGGAGTCGAGCTTGCAAGCTCGCTGCAGGCTCGCAAGAAAGAAAAAGGAAGAAAATGGCAGATTATGGTGGGTCTACCCACATTTTAGAGTGTGCTCGCAGCGTGCTTGCCATTACAGATAAAAATTGGAGAGCATGGAGGGCCTACCCACATGGGTTGCAAGCACCTACGTGGAACTCGCTGCTGCTGGTAGCCTTACATACTGTTACTATATATGCATGTGCGGCATACATACATGCACAACAAAACTAGTAGAATCAAATTTAACAAATAAAATAACAAGTGGAAGTTTTTAAATTTTGTTTTGACTGATCACACACACGTCCAACAATCATTAAGCACACAATCATACAAGTTAAAAAGAATGCTAAAGTATGACAGGTGAAAGATTGATTGGTGAGCAATTTATTTAGTTAGAGAGTGTTTGGCTAAACTTAAAAGCTCCTTAAAACAGCTTAAAAACTCTTAAATTCTTAATAATGAACAACTTATAAGCTATTTTAAGGAGCTTAAAAGCTTAGCCAAACACCCTCTTAATCTCGACTACTGACCAAAAGATTGGTGGAATTAATCAATGAGTCACATCATCACGTAAATAAATTAGTTTCACGCATATTACATCAAAAGATAAGATAAACACATCTTCTTTTTACAATAAAGATGAACATTAATAGCATGGTAAGTTGGGAACAAAGTTTGCCATCCCACTTTCTATTTGATTTGATGTGATACAAGGAATTATTACCCAAAAAAGCCTTGACTATTTATTCATGATATAAATGCTCCTTTTATGATGGAATGTTCCAACTAGAAAAAAAGTTGGTCGGTAGTAAGGCCATATCGCTCCAACACCGCAGAGCCAATTTGATTATAATATAAATTTGATTATTTTCAGCCTCTGCTTTTGCTTTTCTTCATAAAGATGTGCTCAAAAGCAAAAAAATTATGTATTATCATAAAAATAATAATAGTAAATTAAAATCAAAAGACAAAACTTAGTGGCAAAAGCATATCTTTCCCTAAATAAGGAGTTCCATCTCAACCTATAATTCCATATATAACCATTCGAAATATTAAATTTCCACAGAAGCAATTTCGAGTTACAACTACACAACTTGATCATACTCTTTTAATTAATAGGTATAATGGTACACGTTTAGACTAATAATATATGACTTTTTGAAGGTTCTGGTCTGAACTTTGAATAATACAATATTCAATAATCATACATTGATTTTGTGATAATTTTAGCTGTTCTTGATCTCCACCCATATACGATTAATGACGTGGAATAAAAAACCAATTAATCAATCATCAAATCCCAACCCAATTTTTGATTCCACGTCATTAAATTTATACGAATATGGGATTGAATGAAAATATAAGCACATAAAAAAAACAAAATTTTATATTAATACAAAAGAGCACGAGCAACAATTTCGGCCCTTCTTAGGAGAGAAATGCAGCAAGTTAGGAATGAAATAAAATGGAATAATTCAGCTGAGAAAACAAGCAAGGTAAACTCATATATTTGAGGTTATTCACCTCTCAAGCAGCATCACCAGCTCGCAATGAGGTGTATGAGGGAAAAGATCGACAGCCATCGCTTTGACGGGACTGAACGGCTCGGAACTGGGCATCGACTTGGCTCTGTGCCGAGCTAGACCGGCAGCGCTCATATTTCTCCATCCTCTATTGTTCTTATTGTTTCCTTTCTCAGATTTATCAGCTGATGGTGTGCAGAGCTCGATAGCGTTTGCCACCAGACTCTCAGGATTGCAGGAAATATAGCTGAATTAGAGAAAAACGGAGTCAGGTTGTATTCTGCAACACGATTGAAACTGATAGTCTCAACTGAAAGAATGTAATAGATGGACAACATACACGAGCCTCCTCAAACGAGATTGTGTGCGAAGAACCTTGATTACCTGCATTCACGGGAAGAGTCAAGAACATTGGCTAGAAATCTATACCAAGATCAATGGAACGACAAGGAGAGTATATGCTTGAAGATCACTTACAGTGGGATGAAGTCCGACACGTGGAGGATCCACTATAGCAACGACATTTTTAAACTGTCGCACCGGGATGCTATCACTATGTGAAGTGCAATCTTTCTCTAACTTAGTCTCGTCCTTCAGACATCCAGTCGCTCCATTTTCATTCTCGTGGTTAACAATAGAGCTATTTTCTGTTTCAAGCGCAGAGTCAACAGAGTTTATATTATTTTCAGCAGAATTGGCTTCAGACTCGTTATTTTCTGATGTCTCTCTGTTTTCGTCTTGCTTTTCAGGCAAAGATAGGTACTCTTTCATCAACGACCCAATAACATCCTCAGCCTGGTTGCAAATGAAACAACATTACAGCAGAAAACTCAGTTATAATACACATAACTCGGTATATGCTAAGAAGTTTGTAAAATGCAAATTACTCACATAACAAAGAGACATTAACCAAAAAAGAAGAAGAACCTCAGTGAAACTGTAAAATTTAATTCGTATTACAGTTGACATTAGTGAACTAGAAAAGATATAAAGTAGGGAATCAAGTCAAACCTTTCCACAGACAAATCTGCAGTTTTTAATGCCGTTGATTTCTGCATTTCTGTCTGCATCTGAAACTGCAGAAGCATTCATTTCAATACCGACAACCTGTTAAAATTGGAAGACAAATCATTTGTCATATTGAAGAAATAACAGAAAAAGACAGGAACGACGGAGAAAATGCCATCAGAGGTTATCTTATTAAACGATAGCAGCACATATGAATACAGTACAGTGCTTACCTTTCTTTCCACTTGAACTTTCTAACTATCTTCTACTTCGAAAATATGACACCAATTTCAAACAAATGATTGAAGCAATACACAAATACACATGTTTAAAATGGATTTTAAGCATTACCATACCAACACGGTGAGCTAAAGTCAGACCAATCGTCCCAGTCCCGCAGCAAACATCGAAGAGCAAAGTGTCGGGACCCAGGTCAGCCCAGTCTCCGGCAAGTGAATACAATTTTTCTGCAGCAAGGGTGTTAACCTGCCAGATTTTAGAAACGAATTAGCTAATTTCTCATAAGAGAGACTATCCCCTTCATTCTTCACTTTCTTATTTTCTTTTCAGAAAAGAAGGGCCAAGCTATAGGAAGTATGGAAGATAAGATAGCTTGATCATTAGGAGAAGTCGAATAATTTTACCTGAAAGAAGGCAGACGGAGATATAGAAAACTGAAGATTGCTTATGTGATCATGAATTCTCGGTTCTACAACATCCTCAGCAATCTCCAGTCCACAATCACCTCCTCTGTGGAGAAAAATGTATCGCAAAGGGGCATCTGGTGGTGCGGCATTTGATATTCCTGTATGATCCTGGATGCCACACATGATTATGTTTAAACTTATGCCAAATCAAAGATGAATACCATAGACAAAAGCTGCATACAATGAAGTTTTGATAATTTTCGGAAATTCCCAAAAACTCACAAATTAGTAGTAGAAGATAAGGGTATCGGAAGAAAATACGAACAGAATCAGGCACCATGGAATCTCGCTTATAGTTTCATGCTCGTGTCTGTATTCATACTATGTTTGTCAATTAAAAACACTAATAGGTTAACAAAGAATTGCATGTGCCCTCTAAAACATCTTTTCAAAAGCTCAAGGGATCTACCATTTTCACTCGCTAATACAACAAACAAATGCAAAGCAAATCATCATATAGAATAATCAACTTGGGCTTCTGGTATTACCTGAATTACAAGTGTTGTTAAAGGTAATGGAGGAGATTCTGCAGTAGATCCAGCAGAAAAAACTTGAGCTAACCGATGAAGTTCATCTTTGACCTGTCCTTCATCAGAGCCCGTGGTGCAAACCTGCAGCACACAAAAGATGTCGTAAAATTCACTGAACTAGTTCATCAATCAATCAAGTTTCTTCAGTACAATTACCTAAAACTGATTTATGTGAAGTTTGTCTTCTAATAGTCAATAGAATAATACATGAACAACAAGCAGTCACTCAAAACAGTATGATGATAATTGGAAACATAAATTTCAAAATTCAGGCAGTAGAAAATGAACCTGAACTATGAGCATGACCTCTGAAACACTAGCCTCAGCATTGTCAACCTCAGTCGAGACGCAAGGTTTCCTACCTTCACGAACCTACATATAAAGAGATCGCGATGTTTATTTAGGTCAAAGTGGACAAATCACAATCCTTTGGACAATAAACAGATTTATTATCCTCACTTCACAGTTAAACTATTTTCGTATGAAAACATACCGTAAGTTGACGCCAGAACCCAGAATTGTTCAATCTGTTCCATAAGGGCAAGCCAGACTGCCGTAGAAATTCTTGAAAGACATTGGCATATTTGCAAGCAATTTTAGAAACGTTTGGACAGTCTACGGGTTCCTCAACAGCAGTCACACCTTCCCTATAGAAAAAATTCCAAATACTTTTAAGTTGAGAGAACATGATATAGTAACTATGATAGCATTCTTATAGTAGATCACCTGAAATTCCCAAGTAAAAACCCCACTGTCTGCTTGCCTTGCAAGGAATTTCCAACAGAGAATTCACACTTGTTACGGTATCCATTAACAAGGGGTGATTCAATTATACCCTCTAACAAGCATGGAAGACCACCTGAATGTCAGCAGATATACTAGGTCATGAATCCATCTATACTAATCCGCATCAAGTTTACATCAAGTGATTGTGATAAAAGTTCAAATAAAGTGAAACATGGCGGAAAAAGAAGTATCGAGATTGAGACACGAATAGACTTGGACCTATATCTCTAGCCTTCAGAATCCATTCTGGAAGTGAAATACCATTTGGACATGCCTTACGTGCGCTGCGAGTCTACAAATAACAAATACAATCCAAAACTCCGATTAGTCGACTGCAGAAGGTTCGAAGTTATATTACGAAAAATGAGAAGAGTAAACCAAAAACAGAACAAGTACAATAACTAACTAGTCTTTTAAGGATTTGTGACAAGGAGTTTTTCTTGTGTTCTAGCTGATCCGAATAGGACATGTGAGCAAGAGGAGTCACAGCATCACGTGCACTTCTACTCTTTACGGCAGAATCACTAGGAAGTATATTAACATCATCTTCACCATTATTGGTAGTCGTATTACTATCTGAAGATGGCTTTTCAGGCAATGCAGCTCTATTGTTTTTCTCAAAAGGCCGCTGAATGACATCCGAGACCTTTAAAGTTCTATTAGTTCCAATAGATTTCCCATCCAGCTCCTGTAACAATAAGAACATAATGAAAAAAGTTTCACATTTTCTTACAAGTTTTAGAACCTATCTACTAGGAGTGTACCTTCACGGCCGTCTTAACTAGTTCTTCACTCTCGAAAGTAACAAATCCAACTACCATTCCTTTCTTTTTCTTTGCTGATTTAAACACAATCCCCTGTTATAACAAGATATGTATCAACCACTGCAAATTACTCAAGCATAACCTGATGTCGAGATTTAAGAGTATATACATCTATTGAATTTTCATTAAAGCAGCTATCAATTAGCAGAACCCATACAACATTATTTTAAGTAGCCATTATTTATTCGATTAAAGAAATTACATAAAAATGCAATTTTTATTTAATCGAGACAGTAATAGGAACCTGGTCTTTGAGAAAAATCCTAAAATTATCCGAACTCCATTTCATAGGCAAATTGACGAGGCATTTGGATAAACCAGAAGAAGAAGACTCCTCGCCGTCCTCCTCCAACGCCTCCGTCATCATTACGCCGCCGCCCTCCTCCGCCTCACCCTCCCGGTCATCAGTTTTGGTCATCTTCTTCGCCCGCTCCGAAGTGGGGTCCCATGTGTTGTCGGGGCGCGGCCGCAGCTCCTCCTCTCCGTGAGCATAGCGGCAAGTCTCGCCGTGGCTGCACGAATCGCCGGACTTACTTCTAAAGTAGGAGCAGAGGCTCGTTTTCCACAGCGGGTGCTGCGTCTTGTCAGATGAGGATTCCGGGTCGAGCTCGGCCTCTCTCTTGCGCTTCTCCGGTTGGTTATTGATTCCGGCGGCGGAAGGGGGCGGATGGTTTTCCGATTGGTTGGATTGCTCGGCGGAGTCTTGAGGGTCCATTGAAGTTAGGGTTTCAGTTGGCGGGATTTCCGCCATTGGAGGTTTTTGAGTTAGTGGGGGGTTAAGGTTAACCGGTCTAACTTTCTCTAAAACGTCAAAAACCTTCGGAAAAGTGAAGAAAGGGTTTTGATCACTCGCACCAGCTTTAGGAAAGTAAGTACCAAAATTCACCCTACCATTTTTTATTTTTTTTAAAGGCCAAATCAACATAAACAGTATCTCGAAGCCAAAACGGGAAGTCCGATTAGGGGTGAATAAAAATACCGAATCTACTGTATACCGAAGTTATTGTATCGTACCATACCGAAAATACCGAAAATACCGAAATTTTCAATATACCGAAATTTTCGGTTGGTACAATAACAATATAAATTTTCGTATACCGACGGTATACACGTACCATACCGAAGGTTTGGTATATACTGAAAAATCGGTATATATCAAAATACCGGTATATACCGATACAGTATATACCGTAAATTTACGGTATATACCGAAATACCGCAAATATTATAATTTATAATTTATTAATAAAATTACTAAATTAATACCTAATTACCTATGAATATTTTATTTATGTTAATTATTTGATTTTCGGTAATATTTTCGGTATATAGGTGATTTTCGGTATAATTTTCGGTATATAGGTAATTTTAAGTATATCGGTAATTTCGGTATACCGAACTAGGATACGGTATACCGACAAACGGTATGGTAACGGTATGATTTTTTTCATACCGAAAGGAACAGTATGATAACGGTATGAATTTTTCCATACCGAAACTTTCGGTACAGTATACAGTATGACCGAAAATTTTCGATATAACGTACCGATCGAGGCCTAAGTCCGACCTCCACATAAATATACCAGAGTGCTCGAAAGCAAAATGTGCTAAGTTATGAGCGACTTTGTTAGCTTCTCGACGGACATGGGAGAATTCAACAACGATTTTCTCCTTTGCTGCATTTATGGCCTTAAACCATTCGTCAGATACACAAAACATCATTAGTTATTGAGTTTAATAGGATTAATTATTTTAAAATACACAAAAATATCTCTTTTTAACTATATTCTATTATGAATTTTTTAAACTTTATTCTATATATTCAAATTTTACATTTCCTACTCCCTCCGTTCACCAAAATATGTCCACTTTGGTCTGGGCGCGGAGTTTAAAAAAGCTGATAAAGTGAAAGTTAGTAGGGTAAAAATTAGAAAATAGGGGTAGCGAGATAATGACAAAAAAACAGTGGTAATGATAAAAAAGAAGTGATATTGACCAAAAAGTAAGAATAAAGTTGTTGGGATGAATAGACTTAAAGTTGATGTGAGGTGGGTCCTAAATAGCAAATGATAGTAATATTTGGAAACTATTGAGGGTAGTGTTGTACAAAAAGGTAAAGTGAACATGTTTTGGTGAACATGATTATTGTTCAAAAGTGGACATGTTTTGGTGAACGGAGGGAGTACAATTTTCCTACAACCAAATCGAAAATGAACATATTGTTTGATGTCATTTTTATTTAAAGAAATACTACTCCCTCTGTTCACGAAATGATGTCATGTTTCATCTATTATTTGTGTTTACCAAATGATGTTCTGTTTCATTATTTTTACCAACATACCCTCGTTACTTTATTAAAATTACTATCCCTTGCCATTGATGACTTCACCTCACATCAACTTTATTTCTACTTTTTTATTATTCCAACAACTTTATTCCTACTTTTTGGTCAATAATACCTCTTTTTTGTCATTACCACTGTTTTTTTGTCATTATCTTACTACCCCTATTTTCTAACTTTTATCCACTCAAAACAACTTTATCAACTTTTGTAATCTCCGTATCGAACACGAAATGGGACATCATTTGGTGAACGGAGGGAGCATTTGTTAAATACTTGCACATTCATCAATGACAATATGATTGCGAAACATTGCATTAAAACCAGTATTGAATAGCCCAAAATATTTGAATAAGCTAATGTACTTTTTATTTTGTTTTTTTTCCTTGCAATAATTCATCACTTGATATCTTCTTGTACATACATTGAATTGTGCCCATGTTTTATTGTCTCTACCGACTGTGCATTTTAGACACCATTATGAGTGTCATTTTTCAGAATTAATTCTATGTCAAAATGCTATATCAAATTTCTTAACCTTTATCCTTTTCTATTTAGAATTGTAATTTCCAGATTATTACTCGTATCCTTAATATACATTTAAAGCTCAAACTTACAATATTTAATGGTAATAATGTAAATCACCCATTTACATTATCTTTAACGAAGAGCTAGTTAAGTATTAAAATATTAATTCGGTCTATTTCAAGAGCATAAAAATTAGGGGTGAAAGTATAGAAAGCGGGTTTTCGGGTTATTCATATCCTACTCGTACTCGGCCGGGTATTGGGTATCCAATACTCGTAATTTATGGGTATTGAATGGATATGGGTATGAGATTTTTAGAAAATACCCTAACGGGTATACTTGTTAGGGTATTGGGTACCCGATCAAGCACCCGGTCAACAATATATAATTATTTATTATATATAATTACTAATTTTATATAAATTTTAAATATATTAATAATATATTTTTATTTTTAAGCTAAAACCTAAAACTAAACAAAACTCTACATATCCTTCTGTCTTCACTCTTTAGTTCACTCTCGACCCTCCTCTTTCTTCATTCTCCTCCCTCCCTCAGTCAGTTGACGCAGCAACATAGAATCGTCACACGGCCACCACCGGCCACCGCTCAAACTCCTCCTCCGTGCAACTGTGATGTTGGCTGCCCCCTAGTTACTATATCTATTTTGGACTTTGCTTTTATTAATTATTTTTGAACTTAAATATTGGCAGCTACCAAGTTACCATCTCCACCTCAACTTTGTATTTTGTTTGTTGAACTTAAATGTTTAAACTACGTTTATTATTGATTTGTTGTTGTCGTCTAATTGTTGGTACATAGTTGATTATAAATTTGTCGCTGAAAATTATCAAAAAAATCGAGTGGGTGGAAAAATACCATTTTTTATTCTAAACGGATACACCGAGTACCCTATACCTAGGTCAGGTATACCTAGCCGGATATTGGATACCCGTTCGGCTGAAATGAAAAGGGTATGAATATTCATTTTTTATTTATTTAAATACGGATTCCCGCAAATACGAGTATGGATATCTATGAATACCCGGTTATTCACTCCTAGTAAAAATAATAAGCCCAGCCCAATCTAAAAACACTAATCTCTTTATTCCTGAAAAGTGTGATTTCCAACACAATACTAATTTTAAGTGGAGGGAGTATTACGCATAAAAGATCAGGATTGAACCGGAGTGGCCTACTTTTGCAAGGCAACCCTTCAAATCATGTCAAAAAAATTGGTCTTGCACATGACTTCAAATCATAATGAACCATTAGATCGAACCTATCACATTTACTGGAACCACTTACGCCTTTCATTTCGTTCAACTTGACTTATTTTTTTTGGCACGGAGATTAATAATAGTAGAATTAGATGTAAAGAGTGTGTTTATTATATTTTGTATAAAATATTTAATTGTTGATGATAAAGTGATTGTTAATTATTTTTATTGTTCATAAAAGCATATTACTGTACACATAATATTTAAATATTAAAATATTATGCTCCCTCCATCCCCATTTAGTATGGTGCGGGCCGTGCACAGATTTTAAAGAAAAATAGTTAAATGTTTCGTATGGATATTTTAAGTGGAGAAAGAGACTCATTTAGTATGTGTTGTTAATTTCTTAGTGGATGCAGAAACTTTAAGAGTAAATATATTGAACTTTTAAGGTAATAAAGTAAAAGATATGTCATAAAAAAGAAACACCATACTAAGTTGGGATGACTAAAAAAAAGTAACTACAGTAAAACCTCTATAAATTAATACCCTTGACACCATGAAAATTTATTAATCAATAATTCTATTCGGACATACTATGTCTGGACATACGTGCTTAAAATAGGAAAAAAAATTATCCGATTGCCTTCGAAAATCTTTCCTACTCAGACCCCCTTCTGAAATATCGATCTTATACACATACGCTCCCAAATTTTACTCTCATCCACACCCAACTCCTGTGAATTTAAATTGGGACGAAACTTTATAATTAAATTTTAAAAAGTGTATGTTTATTAATAACCAAATTATCGAAACTATAAAATTGAATTATTAGTTAAAAAATTCCGTTAAATTTCTATTTTTACCCTTGTATGTCTGGACATAGTATGTTCAAATAGCACTATCCTTTTATTAATCAATTTAGAGAGGAATTAATATATCGATAAATTAATATTTTATTAATTAAAAGAGTAATTTTTTAAATTCAGAAAATTAATTATATTTAGAATTTATGTGTATTGAAAATAAATGAATTCATACATATTTCATTGAATATATTAATGCATCATACGTTGTAACAAATACATATATTAATGTACAAATGCAACAATCTCAAGCGACTTAAGTGAGACAAGCTTTGAAGAAAGCCTACATGAGTTTGAGAATATGATTAAGAATGTTGGTTATCGCAATCAAATGGACATCAACAACTTGTTGGACTATCCGGGTGAAAATTAAGAATGTTCACTAGTTCAAAATTTAGAGGAAATTGTGGTTAACATCATTGATGATCCCACTAATGATGAAGTTGAAGATGATTCAACACCGTTGTAATTAGTGACGCGAAAGGAAGTTTTGAACGCGGCAATAATTCTTAACAATTTTTTATTGCAGTTAGAGAACTTGAAATCAAAACTTTTGAGTGCAATTAGAAAAGTTAGGAATAAATCTAATTAGATTTAAATTTTAAGAAAAAACAAATAACAATGATTTTAGTAAATTAGTATGATATTAATAATTGTAATATTTAAGAATTATTAATTTATAGTACTATTAATGAGACCTATATATTTATAAAGAGATTATTTAAAAAATTATTATAAAGAAATTTTTAACAAGGGTCCGAGTCGGGATTTAAAAAATTTATTATATTAAAGAGTTTATTAATTTATAAAATATTAAATTATAAAGATTTTACTGTATACAAATCCAGAATTGAGGGAGTAAATCTTTGTCAAAAAGAAAAATAAGTAAAATTGAGTGAGATGCTTAGGACTTAAGATGAAAAACGAGTCAAGTTGAATAGTGTCGAGGGAGTATTATAGAACGGACGGACGAGCCGGATGGATAAGAAATCATTGGATGAATGATGATGGACTTCTAGAAGAAGAGCAGTGTATAAATGCTTTCAACCTCAATCGAATCTATACAGCCGTACACGTGGCGAGCAGCCGACACTCTTAAGGAATCTTTATACAAATCAAACTCTCTATATTAATGGCAGCAACTTCCTCTTTCACTCCACTTTTAGATTCACACCTTCATCTTCTCACATTCACCGCTCCATTCTCCTTAACCCCGCATTTGCACTCATTTTTTAGCGGTAATTGTTTACTGTTTCCCCCATTTCTTCTTCTTCCAAACATGTAATTTCTGGGTTGGAGCTCAATTTCGTGATGAATTGAGGAAATCGAAGATGGGTGCGACGTCGTTTGAGCCAATGGGGAGAAGGAAAGGGGTGTGGCTAGGGTTCCAAATGTCGATGCGATTTCTGGTGGGTGGAAACCACACCTCCTCCAGGTTTTGCACTCGCTAAATTCTAGTGTCTGCGGATTTTTCTCCTCTTGAATCTTTCTCATAATCTCATCTCTAGATTATAAATCTGCTCAATTTCGAACTGCTTGAAAAAAGGCGACTACTTTGAGAAAAATGAACTCGAACAAGTTCTTAAAATGGCGGGTTCTGTTGAGAGCCCTTATGCTTGCGTTGCTTGTGATTCTGCTCTGCTTAATGCAAATGGCCCACGAGGTTCGAGTAATCGAGCCGGCAACGACGAATTCCGCTGAATGCTCATCGTTCAACCTCACCGGAATATTGAATTCCGCGTCGAATTTCCGTCTCCCCATCTTCGGCGCTTCTCCGACGCCGTCGTGCGTAGAGAGAGAGAATTTCACCAGAGCTATTTTCCATATGCTGATGGAGAAGAACCTGCTGCAATCCGATGCCAAAGTGTTGTGCGTCGGCGAGAGATCGGCCTCCGCCGTTCTGGCATTGCGGCATTTGGGATTCTTCAATGCTTTTGGTGTAGAGAGGCACCCTTTCTTCTCTCTCCTCAAGAGGAGATTTGTGTACGAGCTGAGTTTCGACGATCAATCTTTCGATTTCGTGTTTGTGGAAGATCTCGATAAGGTCTTGTTCCCAGCTCTCGTGATGCTGGAGATGGAGCGCGTCCTGCGCCCCGGTGGGACGGGCTCGGCCCTCGTCGCAGCTCGTCCGGGCAGCCCGGCTGCTGCCCTGTTCTTGAAGAGGTCCGATGTTGTTCATGTATGTAATGTTGATGGATCCTTCACATTGGTGGTGTTCAAGAAGAGGTTGAACACTTTTGCTTCCTTCGATCGTTTCCATCTTCCAACTACTTGCCCTTCTATTGAAAACAACAAACCGTTTATGAAATACATCGAACCTCTCACCGGAATCGAGCCGGAGAAGATCTCTTACCTACCCGATTCCACGGACATTTCCTCGAGAAACAAACTGATTTACATCAACCTCGGAGCAGGGGAGTATGCAAAGACCAGCATTGCTAAAATGTCCAAGGCATATTGCTCCGATCACCACGCTGCGTTTGAAGTATACATCATTGATCACAAGACGTCTGTGCTCTCGTCGTTTGTGATGGATTCCGGCGTCAACTTTGTGTACCATCCGGCCCTTGCCGGAGACAATGCTGCCCCAGATATTAGCTCCGATGAGTTCCTTGCAGCGCCTGCGGACGAAGAAGGGTTTGATTTCGTTCGGTGGTTTAAGGAGACGGTGTCGGATGGAGATTTTGTTGTCCTTATGATGGAAGCTAAGATGGTGGAGCTGAATATTCTTGTTGAGTTGTTCGAGTCCGGGGCGGTATGCCACGTGGACGAAGTGTTTCTCCGGTGCTCCGACGACGCTGCAGACTGCACCACGAGTATGTGTGGAGATTGCATGAATCTTTTGGGGAGTTTGAGGAAGAGTGGTGTTTATGTTCATCAGTGGTTGGGGGATTGAGAAGTGTGAGATTGCTTTTATGTGTTTGTGTGGAAGAATAAGGTGAGTAGAGATGGTGGCTAAGCATATTCTACACCATTCTCATCTCCTTGGTGTTTGAATTTCTGTTGTATGGCGAATGATATGTGTGATTTCTTTAAACAAAGTGTGATTTTCTTTAAACAAAGTGTGATTTCTATCTTTTCATTCGTATTATTAATCTCCGTGCCGAACAGTAACATGACAATCTCAATCGGTCGGAGGGAGTACTGTATTTCCTAAATCTTAAACCATTTATTATGTCACGTGTCATCTTCTTATTAAAGCAATGATAAATGTCACATGGAGCAATGTTTTTAAAATCGGACCGACCCGGCCGGTCGGACCGAAAAATCGATGACCCGATCATGTTGCCGGTTCGGGTTTGCTATAAATTTAAATTTCAACCAACCCGAAGTGAACCGCTAAAAATCGTTGAAAATCGATGACCCAACGACCCGATGACCCGTAAAAACCCAACAACTAGGCCAACTAAAAAAAAATTAAAAAATTTGTGTTGCATACTTCCAAATTATAGGCTAAGAGCCTATAGTATACAATTAGAGTTTTTCAATTATAGAGTTTTGATTTTAGATTTATGAACAAAAGAAATAGTATCAACCAAATTTCATCTATCTTTGCTACGTTTTGTCTTCGTAAAAATACGTATGCAAGCCTTACAAGAAAAATATAGTTTTTTCTTTATATTCTTGCTTACTTGCTAATAGATTTTTAAAATTCTAATTATGTGGCTTGTTTGAAATTAAACTTTTGTCTGCAATTTTCTGCTATCTTTATGCATAAGGTTGAAAATTGGAATATATAAAAAATTTATAATCTAATTTACATATTTTAATTAATGTGTACACACACACACACATATATATATATATATCATACCATAACTATGTGAAAAATATAAAATAAATATTGAATAATGGGTCGTCCGGTTCTTTCAGAACGGTTCAACCGGTCGAACCGATGATCCAATGACTCAATCAAGTAACCGGTTTGCTTCCCTATCCGATTTTAAAAACATTGACATGGAGTGACAATAGATGATTCAATATGAGTATAATACGATGTATTGCACCAAACACTTCCTCATTTAAATTTATATAAACTCATATTCTTCCTCTTTTTATTCAATATATTCAGGTAAATTTGATTGATTTTCATATAATCAGTCAATAAATCAATTTTCTCCACAAATAAAAGTGCTTGGACCACCAATCAAATGCAAGCAGTCCTTAATAATATTATTGGAGATAGCCAGTCGGCATTCATAAAAGGGAGGCAGATTTTTGATAACATCCTAATCAGCCATGAAGTTATAAAGGCATATGAAAGAAAAGGAGTCTCCCCTCGTTGCATGGTAAAAATTAATTTGCAAAAGGCCTACGATTCTGTGGAGTGGCCATTCATAAAGCATCTCATGCTTGCGTTGGGATTCCCTTACTTATTTGTCAGTTGGGTACTAGCTACTCTCACCTCAGTCTCTTATTCTATCAATATTAATGGTGAAGTAACTATGCCTTTCAAGGCCAAGAAAAGGCTCAGACAAGGAGACCTCATCTCTCCATACCTATTTGTCATTTGCATGGACTACTTAAATAGATGTTTGTGGGAGCTACGAATGGATAAGGGGTTTCATTTTCACCCCAAATGCAAGAAATTTCAACTCATCCAAGTATGCTTTGCTGATGACCTGCTCCTATTCTTAAAGGGAGATGCCCAATCTGTGAGAAAAATGCTTGAAGCTTTTCAGAAATTTTCTAATGTCTCAGGCTTACGAGCAAACCAAGCAAAAAGCTCAATATATTTTGGTGGTGTCCCAGAAAGAGTACAAACTGCAATCATATTAGAATTTGGAATGCATGTAGGTGAGCTCCCTTTCAAATACTTAGGTGTTCCATTGTCATATAAGAAACTCACTGCAATTCAATGCCAAGTGGCCCTTGATCCAAAAAATCTTGTCAAGAATTGATTGTTGGTCTGTGAAATTGCTTTCTTACGCTGGTAGAATCCAATTGATAAAGGTTGTGTTGTTTAGCATCCTATCATATTGGAGCCAAGTCTTCTTGCTGCCGCAAAAGATCATTAAACTGCTTCAAGCAGCTTGTCGATCCTTTTAGTGGTTAGGAAAAGCTATGGTTTCAAAGAGAAATCTTGTGGCTTGGGACCAACTGTGCTTACCAAAGACTGTAGGGGGGTTGGAATCTCATAAACATGAAGCAATGGAAATAAGGCAGCCATTGGAAAGCATTTCTGGAGCATCACACACAAAAGAGATAAGATGTGGGTCCGTTGGATTCATGGCTATTACATAAAGAACATGAACCTGCAAACCATGGCAATGCCTTCCCAAGCATCATGGGTTATTAAGAAAATTTTGGGGGCACGAGACTACTTCAACTCTAGCACGGCTGCAAACCCTCTCATGAGTGAACATTACTCCATTAGGAAAATGTATCAAAGCTTGAGAGGGCCTACGGAGAAGGTAGAATGGCATCAAATGATTAGTAGGAATCTTGCTGCTCCTAAGTGTCTTTTCATCACTTGGCTCGTGATTTTGGGCAAGTTGGCAACCTGTGATCGACTTAATAGATTTGGGATGGCTTGTGATCCAATTTATAGCCTCTGCTGCAGAGAAAATGAGAGCCCAAAACATTTGTTCTTTGCGTGTCACTTCTCAGCTGAAGTTTGGAAAATGCTAGCATCTTGGAGTGGTGTTCATCAACAGAACTTTGCCTGGGAAGAAGAAAGGAGAATAATGAAAACCCAATGCAAATCAAAATCTGGAAAGCAAGCTTGTTATCGCCTGGTGCTTGCGACTGCTATTTATCATATATGGAAAGAGAGGAATACAAGGAAATTTCGGGCCGAGCTTCATAGCATTGAACATGTAGTCAAGCAATGCCAACTCATTATCTCTATTCGAGCTCAAAAGAATACAGCGGTGTGTCAGTACTTGAAGAACTAAAGAATAGAAGCACTAGATAGGGTTTCTGTTTGCTTGATTGTTTTGTTTTTGTGCTTGTACGTTTCTGATATGCCATGCATTTGGTTAAATAAAATCACTATTTACCAAAAAAAAAAAGTGCTTGGACTTATTTCGAAAAAAAAGAAAAGAAAATAATAGTGTTTGGACTTAGCAATCGCCTTTTTAACTTCTTTTTTATTATTTACATAAGAGCTTGAAAATATGCACTTAGAAATTGTTGTTGAGGAGAAAGTTTTGGAAAGAGAGGAGATTGGATTTCAAAAGTCAAACAGAAAATAAAGCACGTGTTAATGTTAGTGGGGATTTTGCAATTGCAAATTATTGTACGTAATTGGCTTCCTGGGATAGAAAAAGTCTTATTTTCCTAAATAGGGACTAGTAGTAGTAGTGCTATAACTTTGCATTTCATTGGTTGAATTAGGGACTTTGTCGTTGTCTAAAATACGATAATTTCAATGATCCATTCATATTGCTTAGCAATGATTAATTATTCCCTTAATTTTTAGTACTAGTAAAAGACTTCTTGGCCCAAATTTAAACTTTGCCCAAAGATGAACTTTGCCCAAAGATGAAGCAATGCTTGACAAAGTTTTCATTGTTTCTTATAAAGCCTGCAAATCTAGCATCACTAAGTTGCAAATAGGAGGATAAAATTCATAGATTGCATTCTCACAAAAACTTTCTTGTTTTCTTTAACGACCAAGGTAACACGCAACCACTACAGAAGCAACGCCACAAATAAGAGATACGATTATAAAAAACAGACAAATTTCATTACAGAAGAAAACACAAGGCTTGAGAATTCTTATACAACCCACAGACAATTTTTATGCAACAATTGAAAGATGATAATAATAATAATAATAATAATTCAAACAATAACAAATTATGTTAAATAAAAAAGATAAAACCCACAATCATGAGAGAGTGCAGCAGCAACCTGTTCCTTCAGCCTCAGCAACCCACGACAGCACAGTTGTAGACGAAGACACCAGCATGCTCCTTCGTCCCGAGCACTTTCCAGTTGAGAGTCCCGTTCGTGACACCTGATTTCGGACGCCAAACATTCAACACGATGGATTCGCCTTCAGGAGCCCGTTGGCCACCCACGAGCAGAAGAGCGTCTCCCCAAGACTTGAAAGCAAGGCCCCAACCGTTGGAGGAATCCGCCCTAACCGGAAGTCTACCCGACTCGTCCCAAGACTTGTTTTCCTTCTTATACTTCTTCACCATGTTTGTCAGGTATTCAACACAATACAGTTGGTTATCAACAACTGCAACGAGAGGAGGCGCTTGAGCAGCCCGGTTAACATTCGGATACATACCCTCGATTCTCCTCCATTTTCTCGACTTGAGATCAAACTCCTCTGCACAAGTTAATGAATGAGTGGGACTAGTCATCCCACCTATCACATAGAACTTATCATCCATGAAAAAACCAGAGCACAATCGACGGGGGGAATGCATGCTTGGCAGCATCTCCCATTTACCTGTCAAAGAATCATACATCTCAGCAGATTTCAACACATTCCCATCCTTGTCAGTCCCACCAGCTACAATGGCAGTAGAGCCTAGACTACCCGATGCAAAAAGACAACGAGGGCGATACATCCCCTCACATTTGGACCACTCACGAGAATTTAAGCTATACTTCCAAATAGCAAACTCAAACAACTCTCGCCCGAAAACTAGCAACTCATTCCCCACTGCAAGCGACTCCTTATCTGCATAATTGAAACAGTCATCACAGGGAATCTTTGGCAGTCTCATCCACCTATCTCTGAAGGGATCGAATGCCTCCCATCCCCTCGGATCACACACCATATACACCCAATGCTCCACAGTCTTCAACTGCCTTCGCAGCTCATACAAATATCCACTTTTGATAAGCATATTAAATCTCACGTTTAGACAAGATAATGAGGCATAATCTGATCTACTAGCACGGGCAAGACAAGCTAACGCAACATCGTCATGCAAACCGGGGAGAAAAGAATCATTTGATCTGAAAAGACGACCATCATCAGCTCTTCTTCTTGATCTTACTTCAGCTTCTTCTTCTTCTCCAACTGAATGTTCAACATTCACAGGACTCCCATTAGATGAACAAAACACCAACTTTTTCGGCTTAGGGGCTTCATAATCCACGCTACTACCCTCCATTTCCCCCAAATCAAACAACCTAACAAATTGAAGAAATTTACAGTTCTTCTTATTATCCTTTCAACCTAAGCTCTCACCTTCCAATCAATAAAACTTCTTCTACACATAAAATCAAATTCCTTATTCATCAACAAAAAACCCAATCAATCTATCAACTTAGCATATAAAATATCTTCACCCTACGCAATCAAAACAACAGTTATTCAAAACCCCCAATTATTGATTACTCCTAATCTATACCCAAGGCAGGAATAAAAAGAACAGTATATTAAATCCAATAAAGGTTCGAACTTTCAGCAGCACTAGCGCAATCCCATCCGTATACCCACCGTATTATTCTGATTCGTGCACAAAATAATCAAAACACATGCAACCAATCAGCTTTTCAGACTGAACAGAATAAATTAATTATAAAAGGAGCCATCGATTCGGATCCAAACCGGGCTTCGGGGCTTAATCGGATCTCCTGAGACAGAGCATCGTCATCCCGGCAGATAGATAGATGTCAGGGTAGCCGGAATATTCTTCCGCTGCCGGGAAACAACTAGATTTCAATCGGATACAAAGGGAGCAAGAAGGTTCAGCGCCGGCAAGCATCGCCGCCGGAGACGGTTGGGGGGGGGTGGGTGGGGGGGAGGGAGAGAGATGAGAGAGTTAGAGAGAGAAAGAAGGCTGGATTTGTAGTGTATTTTGCTAAAAAAAAGAAGGTTATTGGCAAATATTAAGTCCTAATTAATTATAATAATTTCTAATTTTAATATTACCGGTCAACGATTTCGATTTTTTTCAGTTTTTGTCAACGCGGTCATTAGTGCCGTGTTGTTTTAGCTCAGCTCGCCTCTAAAGACTTTCTAATTTACTCTCTTTTTCTTTTTCCACAAAAAAAAAGGGAAAAAGTAATTTGAAGTTTGAACAACAAAGATATTTGGCCACTGTGTGGTTAGTCACATGTTGGCAGTTTTGTAATAGAAAATTTTATTAAATGTAATGAATTAATAGCTATAATGAATATACTCTCTCCATTCACTAAAAAATGTCTTATTTGAGAGTCGGCACAGAGATTAAGAAAGTTGATAAAGTTGACTTTAGTGGGGTAAAAGTAGGGATGTAGAGGTAGTGTTAATAAAGGTGATTAGTTTCTTAATCTTTTAACCTTTTTTTTTCTTACATATATGGAAATGGTTTGAATGTGATTGTTTTCTTTTTTTTGTTGCTAAATCATTTTAGCAATTCTGCTTTTTAATTTTCGAATTTTTTCTTACTAAGTCAATTTTTTTTTCTGTTCTGTAAATTTTTTTTCCTTGCCACATCGTTTTTTTTTTTTTTTTTTTTTTTTTTTTTTTTTTTCTGTTTGTAAATCAGATTCACAAGTAGGGATGAGGAATTGAAATGCAATGAAATGATAACCAAACTTATGGAAAACAAAGAGAGAGAGGCTGTGATTTGATAAAAAAAAAAAGAAGGGAAGAATTTCCATTAAATTAATCACATTACAGGTTTTACATCATCTCAAATTTCCCACACAAACTCTTCATCTTCTAACTTTTCCCATGGAGGGAAATTCGAACTAAGGCACATCACAACCATATAAATACAGCTACAAACTGTCATTTACAAACACATTCCATGCTACCATTTCTCCAACATTCAAAAACACAAAAAACAGCCAACATGAAGAAAGGAGAGGAAAGAAAAAATCTGACAGATGCGGAGAAGAATCTTGTTGCTCAATGGCTGCTCCAAAACAGCCATGACAAGAAACTGAGACATGGTGCAAAAAAGGAAGCTTCTCTCCTCTTCCACATTGATGTTAGAACAGTATATCGCATCTGGAAGGCTGCTCTACTCCAAACCTCATTGGGAAAACCTGTCAATTTAGTGACAAAGAGGAAAGGCTGCATTCATCAAGATAGAAAAGTGTTGGATGAAGAAAAAATGCGAGGACTGTCAGTCCTTGAAAGCACCAGCATTTCCAAGGTTGCAACAAACCTTGGAGTATCAGTAGGGCTTGTGCATAAATGGATTAAAAGCAAGAAATTCAAAGCACACACAAATGCTATAAAGCCTTTTCTCACACATGCAAACAAGCTTGCAAGACTGAAATGGAGTCTATCTATGCTTACTTGCATTAGTGCAAATGGTAAAATAGCTTTTCAGCCAATGTACAACATCATCCACATTGATGAGAAGTGGTTCAATCTCAGAAAAACATCACAGAGATATTACTTGCTGCCGGATGAAGTTGAGCCATACAGATCATGCAAATCAAAGAACTTTATTGAAAAAATCATGTTCATTTCCGTTGTGGGGAGGCCACATAGTGACTGCAATGGAAATGAGATATTTAATGGGAAGTTTGGGATATTTCCCTTCATATTTACAGAACTAGCAGCAAGAAATTCCAAGAACAGACAAAAGGGCACCCTCATCACAAAACCAATTCAGTCAATCACTAAACCTGTTATGAAGGACTCTTTCATTCAGCTGGTAAGTTTTTTTTCCATATTTTACTATCAGAATCATGCCACATTCATCATTTAGTCATTTAGTCCTTCATAACAGTTTCAGCACAGAATGACAGAATGCATTTAATCATTCAAACTTTGCAGATTGTACCCATAATTAAACAGAAGTGGCCAAAAGGTGTAAGCAGAAATATCTTTATTCAGCAACACAATGCAAAGCCACACATCTCTAACACAGATCCAGATTTCCAAGCAGTAGCACAGAGTGATGGGTTCAATATCCAACTGATTTGTCAACCTTCAAACTCCCCTGACACTAACGTTAATGACTTAGGATTTTTCAGATCTATTCAATCAATAAAGGATCAGAAGAATGCAAGAACAGTTGAGGATCTGATTAAAAATGTGACAGAGGCATTTGAACGGTATGAGAGCTACAAACTGAATGATGTTTATTTAACATTGCAAGGGTGTTACAGTGAAATCATCAAGCTGAAGGGTTGCAACAACTATAAAATCCCACACATTGGCAAAGGCAGACTAAGAAGAGAGGGTGCACTTCCAGAATGCATTGAACTGGAGGAGGAGATAGTACAAGAGGCAATTGAGTATCTGAATATGCAAGTCAGTAAGGAAGAGCATACTGCACCCTTCAAACTTGAAGACTTACTCAATGGAATGCAGCAGGTAAACATAGGAGAGTAGGAGCAGTAGGCAATCTATTTTGGCAACAAGTTTACAGGGACAAACATCTTCAGTTAGTATCATGGTTGTTTGGAATGTAAATGTGTGTTGACAGTTTTTTGTGGCATATGTAGTCTCATTTTGAATCAATGGAAATCAAATCATCATTGACATATATTATGCACTTAATTGAGCCTCCTAAAATCAGGTTTGTTAGAACCTGATGGTGGCATCAATTAACAGCCAACATTCACATGAACAGAACCAAACAACAAGATAACAATGTACTCAGACAAAGCATGGATGTGGTAGTATCATGTTCTATCAATTCACAACAATGTGGTAGTATCATCACAGAATTCACAACTTTTAAGCCAAATCAGAATGCCACATTCCTCAGACAAAGATCAAGTGAGCATCAAGGAATGAAAATAGGCAACATTGTCATCATAGGAAGCATTCAATGTGGTAGTATCATGTTCTATCAGTTCATGGCAACAGAATTCAATTCACAAGAATCAGCCCACAAGATGCAGAACCAAGCAACAAAAATCAATAAATCATCAGAAAACCAGCATCACAAGAACCAGAGAAACACTAATGGCATCACCAGCCCCCAACTCACAACAACCAAGCAATAGAAATCAATAAATCATCACAATTAATTAGAATAACAACCAACATCAGAATAATGGCATCACCAGCCCCCAACTCCAAAACTATTGAGGAATTTAGAACGCGATAACCTGATCAGACCCCATGAGGGTTTTTGTTTCGAAGGACTGACCAATTTTCAGCGGCTTCGGCTGCTTTCCTTTTTTTTCGAAATTGAGCACACTCAGACATCAGCCAGTAATAAGGGTCTGTAGGCACCATCTTCTCCAACAAAGCATCGACATTAACAGATGGATCGGGTGAATCTGGAGTATCCGACGCCGTTAATGGCATGTCCGCTTGGAAGATGATTTCGTCGGAGGCAGCCGGAGTCGCACGGGAGAAATCATCTGGCTACAATCCAAAGGGCGGCAAAAACGAATCCACCGCCATCGATGGAGTTTTCGGCACGAATATGACGTCGTCGGAGACTGCCGGAGTCGTTTTGGGAGAAATCAACTCCCTTCGATCCAAAGGGCGGCAGAGACGAATCCACCGCCATTGATGGAAGTTGAGAGGGTGGGCTCACTGAATCATCTTGATTCAGGGTCGAATCGAAGATGAAAGGGAGAGAACAAAGACGACGATGAGAGGAAGGCGGTAGGTCGCCTGTTTCAGGCACCACCTCCACCGCCGATTCCATCTCTTCTTCATCGATGGGAGGAGAGTTTGGTAGATCGGTGGTGGAGTTCATCATTGAAATGCAGAGAACGGCTAGGGTTTGAGCGATAGTAGTCGAGAGAGTGAGTGAGGAGAGGAATAATGGCAGATTCATGGATTGGGCTGGTAGTATTGGGTTTATTTGGTGGGTTAGGTTTAATTAGTGGGTTAGATTTAATTAGTGGGTTGAGTTTAATTAGTTGGTTTAATTAGAAGTTAAAATTGTAGGCTAATTAAAATAGCGGGTCCATCAGTGGCAAATGGTAGTAATTTTAGGGTAATAAAGAGGGTATTATTGTACGAAAAGGCAAATGAGACATTATTTGGTGAAGATTTTTTGAGAGTCAAATGAGACATTTTTTGGTGAATGGAGGGAGTATAAGAGAAGCTCTCTGGTGCAGCGGTCTTATGCCATGTGATCGGATTCGGGTCGGGTTGATCCGGTCAATTTTATTTTTATTTTTAATTTTTTTTTCCGGCTTCGCCTTCGTCTCCGATTTTACGGGTCTGCCTTCGCTCCGATTATTAATATAAGGATAATCGTCGGGCAATAATTTAAATTTTTCGGTTCGCACCGAGGCCTTCGGCTCCCCTCGTTCGAATCTTGACCAAAGAAGAAGCAGTAAACAAAAAAACGAAGAGACAAACAAAAAAAATGTGGAAAAAAATAAGTGGATTTTTTTTAAAAAAATTGAAATTAAAAAAAGGACAAAAACTGGAAAAAAGAAAAAAATTGAAATTCAAAAAAATGAAATTACATAGCTGAAAAAAAATCGAAAAAAAAATACAAGCGCGTGTAACGCTTGGGCGACTGGCGCGTGTATTACACGCGCTACGCGCTCAGTCGCATGGCATGCGACCGGTCGCATCGCATATGAGTATTTGCCAATATTTAAATATTATGTAAGTATCCTTTGGGGTCGTTCATCTTGTAATATATTGCCTTTTAAATTATCTCATTTATCTTGTGATATTTCTTTTTATGGAAGTAATTACAAAATTATTTTAATACTTTATTCACTTTTAAACTAATTTATATCATATCAAAAACACATTAAATTATTTTTTTTACTTAAAAACACTTTATATCACTTTATTCACTACACCAAACACCATCTTTACTCTTAATATTTGTTTCTTAATACTTGTGTAGAAAAAAAAATTACAAGATGAACGGAACGGAGGGATTATTTTTCACTCCTAGAGAGTATATGCTATATTGATTTTCAAATTTGAACTGGAAAATCCATAATAATGATAGATTTGTTTTCCAATAAACTGAATATCATTTTCTTAATTATACATTATCTTCAATATTAAACATTGTTCCATCCATAAACAAACACAAGTTATTAGTATTAGAGCACCCGCAACGGGTGTCTTGATCTCGGGCTCAAGCCGGCTCGAGCTCTTGACACCCCATTGTCAAGATGTAGGGCTCGAGACGCGTCTCTCCCTGATGGAGCGTTGTCGTCACACACTTCGCACAAATAATATTTATAACACCTCTTGCCCAACAAGGTAGTATTCAGCAGCAAGCGGGATCGTACCCAAGGGACCTGGTGTAATTTGTTCTTCAGATGTTGCTCAACAAAAGGGTTTTGGTCACGAAGTATCTAAATAACCTGTACTCAACAAATAACAATATCAAATAACAAAAGAGTTTGGATTGAGTTTCGAATCCATGATCCTAATTACTCTTTACTCGTTCATCGGCGCAAAGATATTCAATTAACTAATTTTATCACTTGGTTTAAGGCAAAGATTAGTTAACACCCTAAGGTCACGAAGTCACGATGCTAACACACTTAACCTATGTCTAATCAATTTTACAGATCTTGACTAGAAGGCTAGATCTCCTCTCTTGATCAACGAAGTCACGAAAACACTTCAGTAACGATGCTGCCCAACAGGCATTAAGAATATATAGACCCAAGACAGCCAAGAGGTAGGTCAATACCGACTGCTCTCCAACACCCTTTACCTTCTTGGGCACGAAAGACACTCTCGTGTTGATCCCAATTTCTGTTAATGACTTAATCTCAATATCTAGATGGTGATCAATCAACTTCAATATCAATTAAGTCTAGAATTAATCCTAAGTGTTTTGGGAACAAAATCAATTAACGAACTAACACAATTAGACCTCACAAGTTTGAACGAGTAATTTAGAATCACTTCATCTACATCCAACCCAAACAATAAACTTAGCTAGACATAATATTAAATAAGAACACAAAGCAAATAAAGAAAAGCATACTTAGCATAAATTTGGAAAGGGATTGCTGCCCAAAAGCGTAGTCAGCAACCAGGGTCTTGGCTTCACGCCAACAACTAAAACTAAAGCAGTAAAATACGAAATTAAAGTAAATTGCCCTTAGGACTTGTTTCTTCCTCACTTTCTCTCAATCTAGAATGCGGAACTAATCTAAACTACTGAATTCGAAGAGCTCCTTTTACATGATAGAGTCGACCGTATATATAGGCAATGAGATTCTAAGGTTTAGGGAAGTTTCCTTGTTGAATAAGGATTCTTCCCATGCATATCATAACCTCCGCCTCTCTCTCTTTCCTTCGCATGCATGGTCATTCTTTCCTTGCGTGGTAGATATCTTCAATGATTTGGCTCGGCTAGGATAAGGAAGGAAACATCCAATCCTTATCCTCTTCCTTGAAGGAAAAGAAATCTGCTGCTACTGCTGGTCCGACTCGCATCCTGCCCTTCATCGTCTGCATCCTGAATTGCCTCCAGTCTTGACCACGATCCTGGCTTCTCCGAGTACTCTGTCTGTTGGCTTAAGGATATGGGGAGGTGCTTCCTGACTTGTAGAAAGGATGTTTCGATGTTGCCCAGCTACAAGCTTCCAGCCCTATGCCCATTTACATCGTATCGCCATCTCAACAACAGATTTTCCATCGGATTTGCCCAGCATCCACCTGTTCTTCCCCTGCACACTATCTCTCGACTTGCGTGTCCTCCCAGACACATAATGACTCGATAAAAACTAAAAATACAAGAAAGAAACAAGAAAAGATGGACACAAATATGGGTTCATCACACCCACACACTTGAATTACACTTGCCCTCAAGTGTATGGCTGCGACTTTGCCCAAGACTCAAACACAGAAAAGACAAAACAGAAAACACAGACTCAAAATAAATCAGCATCTCACGTGTCAGTCAAAACAGAATATGTAACAGATATTGCCATCAAACAGGTCAAGATAGAGTTATCGGGCAACAAGGACATTCTCACTAGCACTCATCTCTCAAGTGTATAAGGTTAAGTGTTTACGCTCTTGACCATCACCAACAAAGTTTTTCCATAGGCTTGCATGCCCTCTACATCTCTACTTCTTCGAACAAATTCAAACTACTTATCCTTAGGTCTTCATTGGGTTGTAATGTGGCTTATGACAAAAGGTAGGATAATATGGAAACTGGCTAAGTCAAGAACTAGGTTCTCGAGCAACACATTGCCCTTGATTCCTTACTCCTCTTTATTTAGCACACTTATTCTGGGCTTCTTATATATTTATTTATTTATTTATATTTTTCTTTTTTTTCCTCTCTTTTTTTCCTTTTCTCTCTCTTTTTTTCTTTTTTTATTATTATTTTTTTTAACCTAACACCTCTATCTTAGGTGATTCTGCCCACTATGTGCTACCCAACATTTCCTTTCATCCCTCATTCTTCTAGACCTGAGTTCTTGACCGAGACGGCTAAAATTCAGGCTTCTATAAGTGAATAGAAAGAATACGGTCCAAGCTCAATGGGGCTAATCAAAGGATAAATGTTATGGTAGGAAATTTTTAGGCCATGGCTATTTTGAACAAAAATTGCCTAATTCATCTAAGTAGTTCTACTAAGTTACATGAAGTTTTAATTAAGAGATGCAGGCAAGTTCTAGATCAACACATGTCAACTGATCATTATCACACAAGAAAGAATAATGCTACATATGTATATAGCATTTCAAAAGCTCAAATCCTCACAGTTAATGCCAATATCTCATTCCGTCCTACCTATTTACATACGGCATCATCCATAAACCTATTCTAGCCTTCATGCTAACATGTTGTTCAATCGACTCAAACATACTTTAAAAACACAACTGACACCCCAACACCCACACACTTTGCCTTAGGCAAAGTGGGTAAAATGTTGGGCAACAAACAAACATAAAACAAACTGACTCAACAAATACAACCGAGAAGGCAATAAGGTCTTCACCACACAATTTGCTGGGCAAATTGTGGGTGAAGACAGCAAAATCGCCCTCTCGACAGTAAGACAATAAATAACACAAAACAGGACTCAACAATAAAACACAAAAACAAAAAATAAAATCCTAAACTAACACAAAATGGAGGAACACAAATCAAAGAGAAGATTCAGGTGGATACCTGAATCCTTGGTGTGCAAAGAATGCCAGCTGGGCATCTCTGATCTAAGTCAACAACCTCTCCACATTGGCCAGCCTGGTCTCAATCTCAATGTTGGGCAGCACCGCTGCACTGGTGCTTGCCTCCTCCTTCTTGCCTACTGGTGGTCGCCTGCTAGATGCTGGTTTGGAATGATCAACAAACACATATCTGCCATTCTTGATCTCGATGTCATTCATCTTTCTCAAGACAGTTTCTCCCAACATGTTGACCGGCATCTTCGGCTTCCCCTTCAGATCACCATAGACTCCGACTCCATTCGCGAAGGTTGTCACAAAGTGGCCACAAGTGCATCCCAACGCCTGTTTTGCCAACACGGTCTTGAGCAACTCACCAAGGAACGCCGCGAAATTGACTTTGGTTTTGGTGTGCATACACCACAGTAGATATCGCTCCTTATTGCTCAAGCTCTTGCCGCTATCACTCTTGCCATACAAGTTGTAAGCAAGGATGCGGTGGCAAAGTCTCAGGGCAGGCGTTCTTAGCTCAGTACCCTTGTTGTTGGCTCCATAGTAGGGCGTCCCATTGCTGATCTCCTTCCACTGCTCCTCATAAACCACATCTCCTAGGGATGGCACCTTGGTCCTGGCCTTCATGAACTCCTTCCTGGCCAAATCTCGCAGACTCACCATCCCGAGAATCTGATTGAGGGCACTGACTTGAATCTCATACTTCTCGCCCAACAGCGAGAAGGAAATCATGCTCACCCCGTTCTCAGGGTCACTTGTTATTGCCACCGTGCTATAAACTTCCTTGACTTGCTCCTCATAGACCTCCACAGGCCACTCCAAAAACTTACTCCAGCCAATCCCCTTGAACAACTCCCTTACATCCTGGGCAACACCCAAGTTCTCGTAGAATTTGAAGTCGAGAACTCGAGGTGCAGTCACCTTCCACTCTTTGGGCTTGCTACACGACATCACCGTGGGCCCCTTTCTCTTCTTCATGCTCTTAGCACTTGCTGGGGTAGACTGCTCATCATCCCCTTCCTCCTCAAGATCGTTTCCTTCTTCTTGCTCACTGACAGTCGTTCCCTTCGAAATCGACGGCTGAAAGGACCCGGAGTCCGAAGTAGCAGACTTGTGCTTCTTCGCCGGTGTCCCCTCGCCACCGTGAGGGCGTTTCTTAGCCGTCTTGGCTTCCTTCTTCTTCTCCGGACTTTCCTTTGCCTTGGTCTTTGCCTCCACCAACGCCTCCGCTGCCAGCGTCGCCGCCACTGCGTCAATAGCTTCATTCACATCATCATTGTCGTCTTCTCCCTCATCACCTTTTTCTTCTTCTTCATCCTCGCCATCGTGTTCCTCCTCCTCTGCTTCTTCCTCTAATTCCTCTTGCTCGGAAACCTGCTTCGATTGCATCTCCTCCTCATGCTGCTTCTCCGCCTCTTCCATCAGGCTAGGGTTTTCGTCGCTCATCAGAAGCGTGGCGTCGACCGGCGGACTCTTGGGTACGGTAGTTCCGATCGAAATTTCTGGGTGTTGGTCGGCAGAAGGGTTGGCGGGTTCCATGGGTAGTTTCCTCTTGGTGATGATTTTGGGCTTTGTGGAGGTGGTTTTGGGTTTAGCGGTGGTGGTAGTGAGGTGTTCGGTGGTGAGGTCGATATTGGTTCCGGCAGGGATCTTGTTGAATTTGTTTTTGGGGCGAGTAGACACCATTGTAGGGAATTTGGGAGTTTTGATGGAGAGAGAAGAGAGAAGATGAGAAGTTGCAGACTTGAATTTGAAATCGGGTAGTGGGGGTATAGACGTGGTAGGGTGGTTTTAAAGGGCGCGTAGTTTTAGGGGTACAGTAACCGCCTCAATCGTTGTTGACCAACAACTTAGCTCTTGCCCAGAATCCTTGCTCTACTCCCACAGCTCTTTCCCTTAAAGTGGATCCTGATCTACAACTTGCATCTTGTTCAACATCTCCTGCACATTTAGAAACACAAATACACTCCGGAACAGACTTCCCCTTATGGTTAGACTCGATCATAAAATGCTTTAAAATAAAATACTTAAAACATAAACTAGCTAAACTACACTATTTTTTTTTATTTTCATTATTTTATGAATTTTTTTGAATTTTAATATTTTTACGGAAATAAGATAATAAAAACACAAATTAAACTAAAAATAAAATAAATAAAATACTAACCAGGTTGCCTCCTGGACAACGCTCCATTTAAGGTCTTGGGCACGACACCCCCCTCTTTAGAAGTCAGAGGTCCTCCTCGACAGGAAACCCAGATGGTTCCCCCTCAACAAACTGTTCTTGCCTAAGATAGGCCTTCAAGCGCTGGTCATTAACTTTAAAAATCTTCCCGTTCTTGGGATCCTTGATCTCAACAGCTCTATTAGGGAATTGAGCTTGCACTTCATAAGGTCCTGCCCACTTGGTCGAAAGCTTCCCCGATGAAAGCCTAAATCTTGTTTGATAGAGCAGCACATGTTGCCCAAAATGGAACTCTTTTTCCTTGATCAAGAGGTCGTGGGTCTTCTTCATCCGTTCCTTGTAGAGACCGGCATTGTCATATGCTTGGAGTCTGATCTCGTCGAGTTCCTGGATCTCGAGCTTCCTTGATTCACCTGCTTCATTCCAGTCGAGGTTAAGCTGGGCAACAGACCAATGCGCACGATGTTCCAGTTCCACGGGCAAGTGACATCTCTTGCCATAGACCATGCGATAAGGGGACATGCCAAAAGGTGTTTTGAAGGCAGTCCTATATGCCCACAAGGCATCATCCAAGCGCATACTCCAATCCTTCCTTGTTGTGCCCACAGTCTTCCTCAAGATCGTCTTGATTATTCGATTAGACAACTCCGCTTGTCCATTGACTTGTGGGTGGTAGGCTGTTGACACACGATGGGTAACTCCATACTTCTTAAACAAGGCAGTCACTGTGGCGTTGCAAAAATGAGTCCCTTGATCGCTGATTATAGCTCGAGGAACGCCAAACCTATTGAAAATTTGAGTTCTCAAGAAGTTAGAAACCACCTTCGAATCATCCTTGTACGAAGCACGAGCCTCTACCCACTTCAAGACATAATCCACTGCTAATATGATGTACTTGTTGCCTTTGGAACTTGGGTAAGGCAATTTAGTAATGATGTCGATCTTGGCCTTATCCACCTCAATTCCTTTTCCCGATATGACATGCCCCAAAACTATTCCTTCCTTGACCATGAAATGGCATTTTTCGTAGTTTAACACTAGGCTCTTCTCAACGTATCTCTTCAAGACTCGATCCAGGTTGTTGAGACATGTGTCGAAGGTCTTGCCGTAGACGGTAAAGTCGTCCATGAAGACTTCGATGCACTCTTCAAGAAGGTCTGAAAAATGTGCATCATACACCTTTGGAATGTCCCTGGAGCGTTGCATAACCCGAACGGCATCCTCCTATATGCAAAAGTGCCAAACGGGCACGTGAATGTGGTCTTGCCTTGATCCTCGTCAGCAACCTAGATCTGCATATAACCAGAATAACCGTCAAGAAAACAATAGTAGTTATTACCAGCTAACCTTTCAAGCATCTCATCGATAAAGGGCAAAGGAAAGTGATCCTTCTTCGTCTTTTGGTTGAGCTTCCGGTAATCTATACACACTCGTCATCCAGTTTGTAGTCTCATGGCCACCATCTCGTTCTTGTCGTTCTCGACCACCTGGATTCCTGACTTCTTGGGCACCACGTGCACAGGGCTCACCCATCGGCTGTCGGAGACGGGGTAGATGATCCTTAAGTCAAGAAGCTTAAGTATCTCCTTCATAACCACTTCTTTCATGGCTGGATTCAATCTCCTTTGTGGATCTCGTACTGGGGCAGCATCCTCCTCAAGTAAAATGTGATGAACACAGTCTAAAGGGTTAATGCCCTTGATGTCAGCCAACGTCCACCCTAATGCCTCCTTGTACTTGCTCAGCACCTCACCCACTCTGACCTCCTCCATGCTCGATAACTCTGACGATATGATCACGGGCAAGGTCTCGTTCTTGCCAAGATAGATGTATTTCAGGTGCTTGGGCAAGGGCTTCAGTTCCAATGTAGGTGCTTTTTGCAATGATGTCACCAACCTGTCTTCCGGTTTTAGTTCAGGGATATTGAGTGGTTCAAATCCCTGAGGCTGGATGTTGCCCGGAATCCTGGCATAACTGCATTCCTCTACATCTACTGGTTCTTCGTTCTGGGCAAGATCCTCTTCTATTTGCAAGTTGGCATCATCCTCAAGAACTATTTGTTGCCAAAATTTCTCTACTAACTCCTCGGTCTCATCATGGGGTAACTCCTCAAGTTCCTCATCAAACTCATCAAGGGGTTTTTGTTCCCCTACATCCTGATCTCCATCATCTTCACGGATGTTTTCAAACACGTAATTCTCCAACTCTTCGTCCGTGGAGTAGTCCTCATCGTTAGAGTCGAAGCTATGTCCATGAACTGACTCTTCCCAAAAATCTTTCTCACTTTCGTACTCATCTCTTTCGTAGAATTGCATCAGAGCACCATCTTCCTCATTATCCTCATGCTGATCAGGATCCTGGTCAAGATCCTGAACTAGGTTGAATTCCGCCTGGATTGCATCTTCGTTGTCTTCGACGAAACAACTTAAGCTATTCAAAGTCTCCACTTGCTTTCCACATGCACTGAGAGTGTTGAGGTGTTCCAGGGCATCATCTTGATTTTGCCTATAAGCATCGAACTCTACTACTTCTCCTGCTACTTGGACTGTCAACTTCCCAGTACATGTTGTCCTCAAGAATGGCCTCCCGAGCAAGATCACTGGGTTCTTGATTGTTTTCTTTCCCATGTCAAGAACATAGAAGTCGGCTGGGAATGGAAGATCCTCCACCTTAACCAACACATCCTCCAACACTCCATCCGAGTAGACTATGGATAAATCTGCTAATTGGATGGCAATACGTGTATGAGAAAGAGGTCCAAAACTCATCTCGTCAAACATGGCTCTTGGCATCACATTTATCGAAGCTCCAAGATCAAGCATCGCCCTGGGTATTGATGTAGTGCCAATCGTGCATGGAATAGCGAACATGTCTGGATCCCTTTTTTTGGTCGGGATTTGGGAATTCATTAGGGCTGACACATTCTCCACATGAAAACGGGCATTATCTGGGTACTTTGTCTTCTTTTGGCACATCTCTCGCAAAAATTTTGCGCATTTAGGCATAGATTGCAATGCCATCAACAACGATAGGTTGATCTCCACCTTCTTGAACACCTCCATCATGTCCTCCAACTCCCTCTGATCACGATCGCGGGCAAAACGTCTGGGATATGGGATTTTGGCCTTGGTAGTGCGAGGAACGGTCCTCTTGGCCAAAGCCTCTGCTTCTTTTTCAGCCTGCAAAGATTCCAGCATCACGTCATCTTTGTCAAATCCCAGCGTAGATCTCTCCATTTGTACGTAATCAAACAAGGCTTCATCCCCCTCATTATCAAAGACTGGGTTCTTGTTGTCCTTTATCTCTTCTTCACGCTTTGCCTTCAACTCCTCATAGATGTCATTGATATCTCCTGAACTCATTTTAGTTTCCTCTACTCGAGCTGGTTCCTTAGGTTGGTTCCTGGGCAACATCTCTGGCAAATTCTTCCCACTGCGCAACGTTACAGTATTAACTTGCTCCTTGTTGACCTCTACCTGGGCAGGAAGTCTGCCTGACTTGTCTTCTACCAACCTTGATAAGGTTTGGTTGATATGAGTCAGTTGAGCTTGAAGGTTGTTGGACTGTCCTCGACTTTCTAGTTGGAAGTTCTCGAAGTCTCTCCTCAGCCTTTGGTTCTCGTTGGTAAACCTTTCAATGGTCTCCTTCATGAATTCCGTCTTCGCTGGTTCTCGATGTGGAGGTACATAATTATTTTGATGTTGAGGTTGTTGTTGAGGTGGAGGCACATATTGTTGTTGTTGCCCAACAGGCTGTTGCGGTTGTTGGTGGGCAGGAGGTATCTGATAGTGGTTGTTGCCATACCTCAGGTTCTCGGGCTGATTCTGCCTATAACCATAGTTATTGCCATAGTTATTGTTATTGCCATACTGGAACCTTTTTTGCCCTCCTCCTTGCTGGTTCTGACCTATTTCCTTCACCTCTTCTCCTTCTTCCACGAACCAACTGGGACATTCTGAGGTGACATGTGATGTTGCCTGGCATACTTCACATCTCTTCACAGCTCTTTGAACTTCCTTGCCATTAACCTGCTTCTTCAAATCCTCCATCTGGCCAGACATCTTGGTCATGAAGTCTTTCATGGTGCTGACCAAGTTGTCTTGGTTGCCCTTGCTGTCTTCGTACCCCCCTCTTGGGATATCATCTTCATCTCGGGATTGCTCAGCCATGGCAGCTATCTTCTTGAACACTTCAGATGGTAGTTGATCGACTATGGCTCCTCCGCACGCTGCAATGATGTATTTTCTCTCTGATGCCCTTAATCCCTTCAAGAAATATTCGATCAAATCAATATCCTGAATCCGATGTTGAAGACATCTTGCCAACAACTTCTTGAACCTTTCATAGTAGTCATATAATGACTCACTTCCGCCCATCTTGATCGATGAAATGGTATTCCTCCCACTTTGTATCCGGCCAACGGGTATGTATTTGTCAAGAAAGGCCTGCTGCATCTTGCTCCACGTATCAATGCTTCCTTCTGGCAAGGTGTAAAGCCACTCACGTGCCCCGTCAAGAAGTGAGAACGGGAACGTGAGCAACCTTACGTAGTCAGGAAAGGTGTCTTGGGCAGCATCTTGGTTCCTCATAACTTCAGCATCGTTCCTAACAACTTGTCCTTGTCTATCCCCATTGTTCCTGGTGGTAGTAGTGACATTGTTCCTTACTGTGCTAATCGCCATCTCAAAGTTTTGAAGATGAGTTTGGGGGTCTTCTCCAGGATGGTCACTGAACTTGGGCAGTATGTGTATTAGCGAGTGTTTGAGCTCCCAATTGCCACTGATGGTGGACAACTGGATACTTGATGGTCGGATTCCCTTGTTGTCAGGGAACATGATCTGACGGATGGTTCTCTCCGGTGTTCCTGCTATGATTGTTGATGTTTTTGTTTCTGAATTGGATGTTGACTTCTCACTGTCTGAACTGGCTGTTGAGCAAGATTCGACTTCTTGCTCAGTATCCTGACCGTCTGTCAAGCTCTGCGACTCTGAAGGTTCGTTGACGCCTTCCTCCAGATCTCTCTTCTTCTTGCGTTGTTCTGCTTGATTTCTCCTAACTATCACCTATTCACCTCCGGGCAAGCACCATGATCTTGTGGATCTCCGTCACTTCGTAGATGTGTCTTGGACATAAACCGTGCTCACTCAAAAGCTAGAAGAACAAACTAACTTAAAACCAAGTCCCCGGCAACGGCGCCAATTTGACGGAGCGTTGTCGTCACACACTTCGCACAAATAATATTTATAACACCTCTTGCCCAACAAGGTAGTATTCAGCAGCAAGCGGGATCGTACCCAAGGGACCTGGTGTAATTTGTTCTTCAGATGTTGCTCAACAAAAGGGTTTTGGTCACGAAGTATCTAAATAACCTGTACTCAACAAATAACAATATCAAATAACAAAAGAGTTTGGATTGAGTTTCGAATCCATGATCCTAATTACTTTTTACTCGTTCATCGGCGCAAAGATATTCAATTAACTAATTTTATCACTTGGTTTAAGGCAAAGATTAGTTAACACCCTAAGGTCACGAAGTCACGATGCTAACACACTTAACCTATGTCTAATCAATTTTACAGATCTTGACTAGAAGGCTAGATCTCCTCTCTTGATCAACAAAGTCACGAAAACACTTCAGTAACGATGCTGCCCAACATGCATTAAGAATATATAGACCCAAGACAGCCAAGAGGTAGGTCAATACCGACTGCTCTCCAACACCCTTTACCTTCTTGGGCACGAAAGACACTCTCTTGTTGATCCCAATTTCTGTTAATGACTTAATCTCAATATCTAGATGGTGATCAATCAACTTCAATATCAATTAAGTCTAGAATTAATCCTAAGTGTTTTGGGAACAAAATCAATTAACGAACTAACACAATTAGACCTCACAAGTTTGAACGAGTAATTTAGAATCACTTCATCTACATCCAACCCAAACAATAAACTTAGCTAGACATAATATTAAATAAGAACACAAAGCAAATAAAGAAAAGCATACTTAGCATAAATCTGGAAAGGGGTTGCTGCCCAAAAGCGTAGTCAGCAACCAGGGTCTTGGCTTCACGCCAACAACTAAAACTAAAGCAGTAAAATACGAAATTAAAGTAAATTGCCCTTAGGACTTGTTTCTTCTTCACTTTCTCTCAACCTAGAATGCAGAACTAATCTAAACTACTGAATTCGAAGAGCTCTCTTACATGATAGAGTCGGCCATTTATATAGGCGATGAGATTTTAGGATTTAGGAAAGTTTCCTTGTTGAATAAGGATTCTTCCCATGCATATCATAACCTCCGCCTCTCTCTCTTTCATTCGCATGCACGATCCTTCTTTCCTTGCATGGTAGATTTATTCCATGATTTGGCTCGGCTAGGATAAGAAAGGAAACATCTGATCCTTATCCTCTTCCTTGAAGGAAAAGAAATCTGCTGCTACTGCTGGTCCGACTCGCATCCTGCCCTTCATCGTCTGCATCCTGAATTGCCTTCGGTCTTGACTACGATCCTGGCTCCTCCAAGTACTCTGTCTGTTGGCTTAAGGATATGGGGAGGTGCTTCCTGACTTGTAGAAAGGATGTTTCGATATTGCCCAGCTACAAGCTTTCAGCCCTATGCCCATTTGCATCGTATTGCCATCTCAACAACAGATTTTCCATCGGATTTGCCCAGCATCCACCTGTTCTTCCCCAGCACACTATCTCTCGACTTGCGTGTCCTCCTAGACACATAATGACTCGATAAAGACTAAAAACACAAGAAAGAAACAAGAAAAGATGGACACAAATATGGGTTCATCACCCCCACTCGAGACAGGGCTCGATCATTGAGACACTATCAAGACACCATTGAGGCGACCATGATGACACGATTTTCATTTAGACATCATTTCCATTTAGACAACCACGTTGTGGGTAAATGAGTGAATGTGGGGACCAGAAGGGATTGAGACACCTTGTGGATGCTTTTATCATACATATACTAATATTGTATGTAGAACCACTATACTACCAAATAAGGTGACAAATATATTATACCGTATGTAGGTGAAATCGAACTCAAAATCTCTCATTAAAAAGAGACTTATGGTATTTCAATTAGTCATTTCAAAATAGCCTCCCGGTTACTTAATATATTATTATCATAAAAAGGATTCATGATCTAAAAAACTTACCATGTTTAGAGTTTTCAATGTGTGACAATTTTTTTAATGAATTTTAAAATAAGAAAAGAAAATTAGATAGAAAAGCAATTTAGAAAAAAACTCTTAAGTAATGACAATATAAAAAATTGAGTATTCTCACACCACGAAACTTTGTATGTCTAATTTATTTTAACTAATGGCACTCTAGGCAATAATATTCCAAAAAAAAAAAAAAACACTAATAATAACCACTAGCTGGGTTAAAAAAAAAAAAAACAAATCCACTATAGCTACGCAATAAGCAGGGGTGCTTTTATACACACCTCAAATATCTTCTCTCTCACACACAATGTCTAAAACAAACACACACACACATTACAATTGCAATGTATGGAGAAATTCTGGAATGCATTTATTGGGAACCCTTTCAATTTTTGTGATTTATGCAGGACACTTAATTGAAATTGAAATATAAATAAATAAAAAGGCCTTCAAATTAAAGATTTGATGAGTTTTGAAAACTCAACATAGAATCCCCATCTAATGAAAACAATTCCTTTTATTTTTTGTAAATAGCAAAAAACTATATTTAATATTCCCGTGAAAAAAAGAATTAACACAATCAACTATTATGGATGCGTTTACTATCCATCTTTTTCTCATCTTTTATCATCTTTTTTTATCCATCTTTTCCAATAAAAAATTTTCTATCAAAGTTAACGCATCCTACGGATAAGAAAAATTGACTATGATTTTGCAACAAAGAAAACAAAATTTGTAGGACGAGGGGACTTCCTCGTTGCATATAATTATCGATTTCAAATATGCAGTAATATGAGAGTAATTAAGTTACGAACGTTAAAGAGATTAGCGAGTCCAAGCCCCTTGCAAATCGCTGCATATAATTATCGATTACAGATTAGCATTAATACGAGTATAATCAAATTGTTTAACGTGTATTATCTACAATAAAACCCCTAGCAAATCCCAACTACTTCTCGACAAAATAAAACCACCCATCGTCATAGTTGCAGTTCAATAGGTCAATTTCACCATTTTTAGGATCTTTTTTTCAGCTACTAAAGGAGGTCTCAATAAAAGTATTTCTACAAAAAACACTTCTCTATTTATCAAAAATAAATTTAAAATAAACTTATTCTTGGAGTTATGCAAGTCACGAGAAATAAAATTTAAGTCCAAACCTAATAGTCAGATAATTTAAAATGTCATAAAATTCATCAACTGTGTGTCTGTGTCAAGTGAAGTAATAAAAACAAGCATAAACTGCTTCCCAAAGTTGGTTTGCATTTATTTCATACACCAGAAACACGCACACCCCACCGGACCATGCCAACGCCTCGTCTGTCATCGTTCAAACGAGCACAACAAAAAATACGAGACGAGGGCTGTCAAAGGGTCGAGCACCAGCAGATATGGCTATTCAATCATTGGGGGGGGGGGGGGGGGGGGGAAGAAAGAATCACATTGCTGTAAAACCATTCCTGAATACAAAAGCAATGAAATTTGAAATTCTCTTCTCCATTAGGCAAAAAGGGTGTCAAGTTTCTTCTCTTTGTATAGCTGATTAGGGTTTTCGCAAGTAATCACTCACTGAAGAGAGAAGAATATCATCACAGTATAGTGCCTAAATTCTATACAAATGAAACAAGATATAACCAAGCACAACAGCTATGAGTTAGTATCTCCTCCTCTCGCCTCGGGATGCTGCTCGACCGTGCTTACACCAACACAAGTGATACGACATTGGCCCGTCATCTGCAACAACCCAGGGATGGCGCGCAACAGCCTCCAGCGTTAACCTTTGCATTGGATCTGCATGTCACAAGATTCGAGATTGTAGGTTAGAAGGAGAGAGTGGCCAAATTGAGCAAGAAAACAATGAAAGGGAAACACAAGACAAACCTTTGCAAAGAAGACCCTCGAGTAGATCTCTCAATAGCGGGTTCATGTCATCACGAAGCACCAACGGATTATTCACTATCTGAGGGGGGGCAATATTTGAAATCACAAAACAATCGACTTTAAAATCAGTAAAACGAAGAAATCAACATAATATGTACATATGTAATGAAACTCGAATATACCTTGTCATAGGTGTCTTGGAGAGTCTCCCCTAGAAAGGGGTACTTTCCCAGAATATAACAGTACAACGTAACTCCAACGGCCCAAGTGTCGGCCGCTCTTCCACGGTAGGTTATACCTAATTTACAAGAAAGATTAGCTTCATTAAGTTGTTAATGGTGTAGATGTCTTATGATTTTGGAAAAACAAAACAAAACAAAAAAAAAAAATTACCAAAAAAAACAAAAACAAAAAAAACAAAAAAAAAAAAAAAAACCACAAAAAACAGAAAACCAACCTAAGCAGCACTCAGGTGCTGTAAAAACAGGAGTTCCAGGAGAACGACGAAGCTCATCATTGTCATCCTATCGACGAAAGTGAGGATGATTGTTAATTTCTGTAGGCAATGATACAAGAGAGGTGCAGGAAAAGAAATACTCTGAATGCAAGAGCAATTTTAAACTAAAATAGTCAAGGTGGCAGAAGCTATTCTTAGTAATCGGGCAGATGAAACCATTAGATAAGACATAGTTGACTTATCTCCTTTGGCCTACATCTACAAAACGAAGCAATGATGTGATGTTAACTTAACTTAGCTCCCCCCGACGAAATGAGTTTGAGACAGCTTGGACAAAGCCAAATGCAGGTTATGATATTTACAGCTGCCTTTATGTCGATAAGCCATAGCGAAACAAACATTTTAAGGAACGTGATGGTATTAGTACCCCATGAACCCAAACACACACTACATAGCCCGAACAAGAAGCAACCATATTCAACATTGATGCGATCCTAACATTTTCATTTTTGGCCAATTTAAGCTATGCAGCAAACATGTAAAAAAAGCTTCATTCAACATTCATGCTAATCAATAATTTACCAACGCAACATTTATATTCGAGCTCTCTACTTCCCGCAAGACATTAGAATCTACGAAGCATGCAAATTCGTGTAAAGCGCAACACTCCAGCCTTCCAAGCAATGCAAAACCACATTAAAAATGATGAAACCATACTAATGTTCTTACCTCAGCAACCTGGCTGACGCTGAAATCACCAATCTTAACTCTGCCGGATCCCGTAATTAATAAGTTGTCAGGTTTAATATCTCCATGAACTATATTCTGTCAGATGCAAGTAAAAATGTAACGTCAGTCAATTCAGGACCCAAATTTTGGGTAAGCCACACAAAAAGAAGAAATAAATACAAAAATACATAAATATTCTCATTTATTAAGATGATACACCTCTGCATCATATAATTGGAGAAATCTTACATTGAAACTGAAGTAAATGAGTATGGCAGCAATTTCTCAATTTAGATTACCTACACAGATTGGTGCAGAATACAAAATAAGTGCAAAAAGGTTCAAATGATGCAGGTCTCGACTAATTTTTATTTTTTCGTATTATGTTCAAAATCATAATTAGTGAACACTACTTCATGTATTTTCCCCATACAAGTCTTAAACATAAAGTCTTTACGTCTTGCATGGGGTCGATGAATACTGCCACTGTTTTAGAGTTTAGACTAACAAAGAAAGTAAATAATTATAATAATTTCACTAAAGAATTCCTCGTATTACATTAATAATATCTTACAGTCCACAAAATTATCTGACATACCCAGAAAAGCAAAGAGGCAAAATAACAAGATGCAATTTTTTTCTGCTCACTAATGACTCTAAAGTATGCCAAGGTACATCTAACATTATATAAATTACAATTCAAGATGCATAAACGACGTCAGGTAATAAGTATAATATATGGTACTAAAGAAGTGGAAGATTAGAATAGAGATTCAAAAGTGAAACCAAACAGAAACTGCAAGAAGTAGCATCAGAATCATACATGAGCATGGAGATACATCAAGCCAGAAACAACATCACGTAAGTACTTCCGCGCGGTATTTTCCCCTAGAGCACATTCTGGACCAGTATCCTCACAAACCCATTTTTCTTCCACATATTCAAGAACTGAAACAAAGTAGTTCTGAGGTCAAGCTAAACAGCTCAAGTTTGCAGGACTAGCAACAAAATAAAAACAAACAGCATACAATACCCATATAGAAGTGATCTGTTGTTGGGTCGTCTATAACTTCCACCAGATTGACAATATTAGGATGGCTCAATACTTTCATGATTAAGACCTGAAGCATATAATTATTCGAATCAGAACAAACAACCAAGATGACACAAGAAGATCATAGCCACTGGCCCACTAATCAAAGAAATGGGACGATCAATAACAGGTTTAAAATTTCCGGCAGCAATATAGAAAAGAATAAACAGCTATAAATGCAGATACTTTCAGATATTCCTTAACCTGGGATGTGCAAATTATACTACATCAGAGCCTTGTTGCAATCATAAAGATGATGTGTCAGAACTCAAAAGAAAGTATCACATACCTCACGGTAAACGTCAGTCATAGCAGTTTCTGAAGGTGCAACTCGTAACTTCAGCAAATGAGATTTATGAAAGGCCTGTTCACATAAATTGAGTATAGCTGGTTATGATAAAAAATGATTTAAACTAGATAGGAGTGATTTAGCAAGAGGTAAAACAGCATCAATTTTTTTCACCGTCAACGATTTAATATGTCAATCATATTGCTGCATCTTAATAATTCTTCTGTAAGCAGAAGGTCAAAGATCCCCTCAATAAACTTTATTGCAGAGAACAATATTAACAAAATGCTTCAAGAATTCAGTTGCAGACACACACAAAAAGGATTAAGAAACAAGCCAGAAGATGTTACCTTTATCGCATAATTTTTTCCATCAACACGGCTTCGATAGAGGACCTAAACATTTCCGAATAAGTAAAGTTATATGTTATATTTCAAAAAACAAATCCTGAAAGTACAATAACCAGAGCAATACACTCACCACTTTACCGTAGCTGCCAGAACCAATCTTACGTTCACGCACATATTCATTGATAGTCTTGTTTCCATCGTCATCCTGAAACATTGATAATTTGATTAAAAAGATCTCTTTAATGAAGATAAATGTACATGACGATCAAACTCTTATACCAACATGTCTTCATGCAGCACCCACAACACACCCCAGCAAGTAGTACTACATTCTAACATTCTTCATTTTTGAAGATGTAAATATTTGTAACAGGCATAAGCATATAACAGGTGCCAAATAAAATTGATGAGAACGAAAGCCGTAGTTTAATGCAGTTCGTGTCCACATAAGCACTTAAACCAACATACGCTGATCATATTATTAGTTCTTTAATTAGGTAATGTAGTCCGGAAGCCCTTTTTTTTTGTTTTTGTGGTTTCTATTCTTTTATTTCTTTGATTTTTGTTGCTTTCCATTGAGCAACAGAGAGGTATTGCCCCAAAGGGGAACTAAAAAGTAGTTACTGAGTTCCAACGAGCACCATTGCAAGAACTAATGTCCACCACAAAGCTTAGAATTCGACATAGGCATTGCCCCAAAGGGGAACTAAAAAGTAGTTACTGAGTTCCAACGAGCACCATTGCAAGAACTAATGTCCACCACAAAGCTTAGAATTCGACCTTTGCCTATGTTCAATGTGAAGGTAAAACACAAAGATATTTTCTTTTCTGCAACTCACCTCAGAACGTAGCAAAGTGTTGGTTTCCTTAACCGGGAACTCCCTGCAAATCAATCCACTCGCCAGCAGGGATGTCAAGGTCTCCTCAGAGCGCTTTGTTGGGCTGTGGAAATCATATTCATCTGGAATACCGGTCTCAGTCATATCATCTCCATTATAAAAACCATCATCCTCGTCTTCTACATCGTCATCCAACAACGACTCCTGAGAAGCACTGTGGGGCATCGCCCTGTAAGGTCTCACCGTCTTCTTTGGCTTCCTCGAAGAGAAACCAAAACACCCACAGCAGCCCATTTCTTCCACTATTCCAATCAAATTCTTTCTTAATAAAAATCCGTAACAACAACCGTCTACCCCAAATTTAGAATACACTTAAAAACTAAATAACTTGATTGTCAAACCTGCAGAAACAGGGCAAAGGCATCACAAACCATACTAAAAATTCACATATCTCAGCAGCAGTGACTTCAGATTTGGAAAATTTTAACTGATTGAACAGAAACTGGAAAGCATAAGCATGAATGTGAATATCCACTCCAATCCAATCCAAATTCAAGAAGCTCATAAATTAAACATACAACAATGTTATCTTTTTTATTCAAAATTTCAAGATTGAAGAAATCAATCATACCCTTTTTCTCTCTCTACAAGAAATACTGAAGTATAGGAGGGCCGATCGGCTACACTATTCCAGAGGATGCCATTCAGAGAAATGAAAGAAACAGTTGATGGAGCAGATAATCCCATTGCAATTCACAGCCAACATAGCAAAGTCTCCAGTTCTAATAATTCTTATGAGTTTACCAAAACAAGAATCTACGGAGGAATAAAGCTCTCAATTTCTGCCTCGCTGTGCCAGCAACGCCTTGACCCTTTGCTCTGTAGTTAAGAAACAGAAAACAACAACGAATAATAAGTAAATCTTTTCAAGATGGCAATATGATATTCCACAAACCGAAAAAAAAAAAGAAAAAAAAAAAACTTATTTAAAAGAATAATAGTCGTACAGCAAGAATTCAATAAAAATTAGGCTAAATTCAGGAAAGGACAAAAGAGTTGTATCCAGATAATTCAGAAAACGACACCACGCAACAAAATTATACAGCTGAATGAATATAAAAAGAAGCGCATCTACATAAACCCCAATTGCAAAATTAAAAAAAAAAAATTATCTTTTTTATTGACCTCTTTCTACCTGCTTTGTGACGTATCCAACAGCGGCGGAAGAAAAAAAGAAAGCCCTAGCCCAGAAATCAACGTACAATCTGATTCTCGGCGGTCATCGAAAAATAATCTAGAGAAGAATGATTTTTTAATGGGCTTTCGGATTTCGGAAGATCAGATGTTATTACAGTTTGATGGTTATTCTACGAGAATTCAACTGGAACGAGGTTAGAGAGAGAGATGTGCGGAGAGAAAATTTAGGGTGGGAACTGATGCGTGAGAAAATACGCTTCGAATCGGAAAAAAAAATAAATAAATAAAGAATAAAGGGATATTGGAATCTGGTAATGGCGATATTTGTATTTATTAGAAAAAGAAGACAAGAATAGGAATCGGATTCGAAATCGAAAATGAAAAGATTGGATTGTTGGATTGGCGCGTGGGGGTTGGAAATTTGTGGGGGATTCAATTCAAATGTTGTTAGGTTGGTTGAGTTGCAACCAACTTTCATCGGAAAACAGTTTGATTTCCCTTTCGCCTTCTGTTCTGACAATTTAATTTAATTTTTATTTTTATTATTTTTAGGACATTAAATCTCAGTACCTTACTGTTACAGTCCTAACTCCTAAGCCAATTGATGTCTTCTCTTCACTAGGGAGACAAGTTCACAAATGTAGCAATTCATAAATCATAGAATAATTCTATTTCATACCAATAATGGTTTAGTTTAGGTACATATGACAAAAATGTCTCGCCTTGTACTTTTCCATTTGAATCTGGTCAGTTATCCGGTAATGATTTTTTTGAGGCCACATGAGTCAAATCAAATGGTGCCTTCGAACTGTAAATATAGCAGTTATGTTAGATTAATAATCAATTAATCTTTTCGTATTATTCATGAATCCAGATTATTGGACAGACTCATATGTATATATATGTCAGGCTGTTGACCGTTTAATTCCTTTTTCTTTCTTTGTAATCATTATAACTATGTCGAATAATATTATGAGGCAAGTTAGGTAATGTTACTTTTTTTTTTTTTATTCGTGAAAACCCGCCGCCACTACTTTCGGTGCATATTGGATAAATTCATGTCCTTGTGCAGTAGCATGTAAATCACATGAGGTATGTAAACCACATCTTCCAAGTAAAGGTAATGTTACTTCCTTTTCATATTATTAACTGGTGGTCACATTTCTTTTTCTTGTTTTTCCAAAGAGGTCATACTTCTAAAAATGAAAATTATTATTCTTTTAAAAATTATAAGACCTACCATGGTAATCATTTTATACCCTTCTTCTTAAGAGCATCATTGTTGAATGAGTCTCAAGTGAGCTGAGTCATGCTCCGAACTCACTTATGAACCAACTATGGTATTGATTTGATTCATCCTGCTGATTCATATAAATTAGTTTTGAGTTTTATAATTTAAATTCAAAAATTATATTAATTGAAAATCATTACATTAAATATAACATAATTACATTAACTAAAAACAAAGAAAATTAGTTAAGAGAAAAAGGAAAAAAACAATCGAAAAAAAGGTGAAGAAAGAAACAAATGATAAAATGCAAAAAGCAAAAAATGGGGGGAGGGGGAAGGAATAAAAAAAGAGGTGAGTTTGGTAGGTTTTGAACTCTGGACCTCGGGCATAAAACGTGAAGGTTCAATCCAATTTAAATTTTATTAAAAGGGGAAAAAACAAAAATTACAAGAAAGGAAAAAACTAGTTGTTCTTGTCACATGGATGACCAGATAACTATCTAAGTAGTGGCTTAAAAATGAAACTTACAAGAATCGCCACTGTAAAAAAACCAAAGAGGTACAATCCTCAATGAAAACGGTGACACGAAGTGCATCCGTTAAAGTAAAAACTTCACAACTAATGGAATATGTTATCCATAGCTGCATCCATTGCTTGAAAGCATCTGAAGCCTTAGCATCCACAATCTCAATGTTTGCAGAGGCCCCAACCTTGCCTCTAGTATTATAAGTCTTGGAGAGCACCGGAGGCTTTCTATTCCTTGTCTTCTTAGTATGCTGCACCGGAGAGGCCTGCAACTCATCATTTGCAGCAGAAAAATCAGAACACTGTGAATTTTTAGCAGAATCGAAAGAATCCGCCACAAATTGTTGTTACATTGAATTAGCAACCAGCACATTCCTTCCATCATCTCCACTAGGTTGCCCTTGCTGTTGTGAAGGGGTTCATCGTTGTCCATATTGTGTATTGGGAGAGGCAACCTTGCCCCTTACCTGTTGTTGTTGCTGTGCCGAAGAGGAATCAACATCAGCCTTTTCATGACCAGCTAGCACATGCTCTTCAAGAACCTGCCCGTCCGCATTAAGCGTCAAACTTCGTACTCCATCTGAAAAAACCGATGCATCCACATCCTGATGTTGGTGCGAAGATTGCAGCTGCGCGGACTCCTTTTGCTTCTGCTGATGTGAGAAATGCAACTGTTCATGAGGAGTAGCACCTGCCTCATTTTGTTTATGTGATGGAGGAGGCTCCATCTCCAGCTCCTCAACCTCTTCCTCATCACCATCATGGACAGAAAACTACCCAAAACTATTCCTCCTCAACACATCATCCTCACCAGCCCGTCTATCAGTCATAGATTTACCAACAGCCACACTCGAAGATGCAGCATGAAGCTGATTTTGCTGCACTCCGGCAGCGCCTCTACCACCTACTTCCACCCATGCCTTCTCCTCCTTCCTCTTGTCTATTCTCTGAATTCGACGACATTTCTCTACTCTATGCCCCACTATCCGGCATACAAAGCAGAATGAAGGTAAATTCTCATATTCATACTCCACCTTAAAAGACTTCGAGCCCCTATCAATCCAAAGGTCAGAAACTCTATCTGCTTTCATGTCCAACTCAACGAGGACACGTACAAAAAGTCCCAAAGAGCCATTGACTGAAATACCATAATCTCAATAGGTTGTCCCACCACATGAGCCACAGAGGCAATCATCTCCGCCTCCCATAAATGATATGGAAGATTCTTAATTCGAACCCAAACTTGTGCCACATGTTGTCGAAGCTTGTGAGGATCAAAATTCTCCACCCATTTACGCAGAGAAAAATTGCCTCCCTTGATTGCAATTGTAGACGGACACTTAACCTTTCCGAAGTCAACAGGGTCTGAGAAAAGAACAGTAAAACAACCCTTCCCCATCGCCACTAACTTCCAAGGTTTTGTCAGCCTCCAAATGTGCTGCAGTTCCGACTTGATATGCTTGGTTGGACGAGGTTGTTCTCCTTTTTCCAATAAGATACGACCTATCATAGCTGTTTCCCAGAACAGGTTCTCCCTTCGCTCAAACAAAGACTCCGGGAGTGAAAGCGAAAGACGATCGCCCTTCAAGATTGGCAGCAAATAACTAGAAAAATTATGTAGAGGAATGTTCTGAATTTGTTGCTTTGGCGCTACAGCAGCCATGTAAGAGAGACGCTGCAGCCCTTGATTAAGAGGGGAATCCATCACCGTCGTTTGGAACAACGGTGACGTAACAGTCGGAGAGGAGACCTGCAGCAAAGGCGGAGAAACCTGCTGCTGCTGTTGCTGCAGATCTGTACCACCGGCCTCCATAGCAGGAACCCTAGACGGCGCCGCCTCAGACGAGAAGGCCTGGACAAGGCTGCGAACCAAACCTGGTGCCGGAGAAGGAAGCGCAGGAAAGTCATCTGCGTGAAGCCCTAACAGAATAGGGTTGTTGGTTCTTGCAGCCACTGCCGCCGCTACAAGTGGAGGAAGCGGCGTCGTACTCAGAAAAGAAGACGCCATAACAGTACTGTCGCCTGCAACACGGAACCCAGCAAAAAAACCAAGTCGGGCCTCTGCCGGAATCGCGCACACGGCTGCAAGAAATCCTAGGGTTCGAAGATAAAAATCTTCCTCAAATCTTAATGGAATTCGATGAAATAAACGGCTAAGTTCAACGAAATTTCGCAAGGAACAAGAATCTTTAATCAGAATTAAACATTAATGGTTGAAAATTGCTCAGAAATTTTGGCAACCAATGAAAACGGGAGAGAATAAAGCCGCCTCATTGATATTTTTCGCTTATGCCATAAACACCTATCGTTCAACGATCAAACTTGAAGGTTCAATAAGCCACTTATAATCAATGTTTTAAAAATCGGACCGCACCGGCCGGTTCAACCGGTTGAATTGGGAATCGAACCTGGTACTGATCGGTTTAATGGCTATTTAACCGGAGTGGCCCAAAACCGGTACGAACCAGTTCAAATCGGCCAAAATAGGCCATAACCGGAAAGAACCGGGAACCGGACCAGTTTTTGAAAACCATCCGGGTTAACTTTGTTGACCTAAAATTGAAATTGTTGGGTAGGAGGATTGAACACGGGACCTCCAAGCAAAGCCAAAGGATTCTTACTACTCCACCAACAAAGCTTTTATTATTAATTTGATTATTAATATTATTATATTTAGTTATAACATGTCAAAACTCCAATTTTAGCTCTCTTTCTCTATTCGATTCTTATTTATTTTTGCATTACATGCAACAGTAAAATATGTAGTATATTATGAGTTTTATTATATATTTATGATGAACTTTTATTTTATTAGTTACAAATTTTAGAAATTTTAATACTTATCATTTATTTTACCTAAAAAATTATTACTTAACATTTATTTATTTAATATTTTTATTTATTTATTGAAGGTTCGATTAAACGGTTCAATTACGGTTGAACTGGTTGAACCGATTGAACCATGACCCGGAAGCCTCGCCGGTTCGATCTTCGGTCCGGTTTTTAAAACATTGCTTATAATGCTATTTTAATATATTTGCTACTTTTTCTTTTATGTATTACGGCGCGTGCAATGCACGCGTCTCACATTTCCTCCTCTTGAGCCGAGCGCAATAGAACGAATCGGGCACGATAGACTTTGGCTCGTTTTTGGGCTAGCTCATTCAAAAGCTAACTCGAGCCAACTATAAGTGAGCATTGGATGTTGATGGTCTAACATTCATGTAAAAAAGAATACTACCAATTTATATGGAATGGATGAGTAATATTTAGAGTTAGATTGTAATATCCCGGATATTTATTCCGTCATTAAAATAAAAAGTTGATTAATAATTAAGGCTTTGCACGCCTAAGTTAAGGATTTTCGATTCTAAGATTTACGGTGAAATCCGTTTCTGAAAATAAATTCCAGAAGTCGGTCGAACGACTACTGTATTAGGGTTTTCGCGTCCGACAAAATTATCTTCCGAAAACTCAGATCGAAAAACCGTCAGAATTTACATTCACTTTTTCTTCGATACGAGTTCACCAGAGAAAGTCAGTTTTTGTGATTTTTCCGGGCGAATTTTAGACTGTCTTATCCCGACTTTTTATCGGATTTTGAAAAACGAATTAGGTTTTCCGAGTATGTGATTTATTTCTAATCTAACGGTCGAATTAGATTTCGTCCAATACGTAACTATCTAAGAAATTATTTCTCGACTTGAGTCATCCTTTTAGTTAGATATTTTACGCCTTTATGGAATAGTAAAGCCTTAGTCATCCTCTCTTCTCTCTCACTCTTTACCGCCCCCCTCCCCCCCTTCATTCTCTCTCACAAATCCTCCATTAAAGTTCATCTTCAAGCTTTTCTCAAGAGCAACAAGTCATCCATCTTCCGATCGATTTTATTTCCGAGTTCATATTTCGCAAGGTAGGAACTTCTTCTATTTCTCGACTTTTATAACATCGTTCTAGACCCGAAAACGCGATATTTCCGTCAAATAATTCCCACCCAAATCGCCATTATACCATGAGTCATCCTTTTAGTTAGATATTTTACACCTTTATGGAATAGTAAAGCCTTAGTCATCCTCTCTTCTCTCTCACTCTTTACCGCCCCCTCCCCCCTTCATTCTCTCTCAGTTCTCTCTCACAAATCCTCCATTAAAGTTCATCTTCAAGCTTTTCTCAAGAGCAACAAGTCATCCATCTTCCGATCGATTTTATTTCCGAGTTCATATTTCGCAAGGTAGGAACTTCTTCTACGTTATGAACCGAACAAAAATCATTTTCTCTCTTCTTTATTTTTTTTTCGAAATTATGGAGGTAAAGAAGCATGATGAACCTTGTTTAATACATGATATAGTATGTTTAGAATTAGGTTTTATGGATTGAAATCGAAGGAATCATCCCCCCCCCCCTTAAGTATGTGATTACCGAAATTTTAGGGAGAAATAGGGGTTTGATGTGGTTCGATTTTCTTGATGCTTGATTTAGTATTCTACATGATGTTAGATGACTACATGAATTAATTTAGAATTTTCTAAAAATAAAAGTAGAAATGTAAGAGAGAAAGAATCGATGTTTTGAATGAGTATATGTTATGATATGCATGAATTGATAAGAGAAATGGTATGTAGTATGTTTGAGGATGAATATAGAATTTATTGGATTTTTTCTAAAAATAAAATGAAAACCGTAAGAGACGGAAATCCATCGATAAGTTGAGACTCGTTAATGTTTTGAGAATATGGTTTGCATATTAGTGATTCTTGATAGATAATGATCGATGTTGTAAAGTTTGAACGAAATCGGAGAACGTAGGATTTTTGTTAAGAGACGAGCAATCGTCGATAAGTCAAGAATAAATAATGATTTAGGTCTATGATTCGAATATATGATGATCTTGCTAGTTGATGGTCGTAACCGGAAAATTTGAACGAATTCTAAGAAGGTTCGAATTTTGATAAGAGACGAAGAAACGAGATTAAACGTCGATAGAAAAGTCGAATAAGGAAAACCATTTTCATAATTATGATTGTTGTTGATAAACGAACAATTTTATAGTTGACGACATTTCCATCTGAGATATGAGATAATTTGAGTTTTAGTTAATAAACGAGAAGTCGAAATAGAATTTGAAATTGAAATTTGATTTGGTATAGTAATTGGTTAGTTGAGAATGACAAGGAAATGCTCATCGTTTGTTTAATCAAAAGACGTGAATGTGAACCCGATTAAGGGATATTGCATGTTGATTGCATTACGATGAAATTTTTGTGAAAATAAAAGTGGAATAGCATTAATCGAACTTAGGGAATCGTGCGTCGAGTTTTATCGAGCATTAGGGTTTCGCGCAGACTGTTTTGCGACTTTTCACGGAAACTGTTATAACTTTTAGCTCGCTTAACGAAATCGAGATCCGTAAATTGGAGAGTAAACTAGACATCCGTGGCTTTCTTTTGGTATAAATTTCATCTCCTGTTTTAAAAGTCTCTGTTCTGTGCGAACTCCAGAACTACTGTATTGTGCAGAAAGTTTCCAAAAACTTAAATTCTTAAGTTGAATCCTTTTCAACTCGTTCCTTGTGAACTTTTGAGTCGTTATAAGTTATCAACATCCAATTATCTACTTACCTAAGTATCGAGTAATGAGCCGAGTCAGTTTATAAACGAAAATTTATCGAAGTCTCGTTTATTGGTTAATCAAAAGTGCAAAAGCCTAAAAGACTAAAACCAATTTCGATTTCATGTTTCTTTTATCGTCGCGATCAAGTTATTTAAGTTTGTTTATTTACGATAAAAGGGGGAAGTCAGCACCGAGGATAGGACGGAAGACCAGAGACGGAAGCTCGTATTATAGTTCTGTAAACTTTAAGGTGCGCTTTTCTATATATGAAATAAAATGAGCGATGCTCGAAAATCCTTATTTACAGCTTTGATAATTGTGTTTTCAACGTGATAATCAGAGCATGAAAATATTTGTTTTTATGTGAGTTCTCTTGTACCCTTTTGAGTTAGCCGACCTGCTATCCAGAATTATTAGTTAGTCGACTTGCTAACTAAAACGATCGGACTTTGAGTTAGCCGACCTGCTATCCAAAGTTAGTATACACAGTAGCCGTTGTGTGTGGAACCCTGTTGAGGGGTGACCAGCCACGGTGATAATTATTGGGCAAGATTGAACGTAACATCTGAGAAAAATGCTTGCGCAAGCTATATTGTGAAAATGAGAAAGAAAATGTTTAGTAGACACGAGAATTTATTGAAAAACCCCGATGTGCTACAGAAATGAGATGCCTGATTTATCCATACTTATTATATGTTTTCGGCAACGTGCCCACTAAGTATGTTTATACTTAGCCCTGCATATGTTTTATAAAATGTGCAGGTTGAGTGACGGGAGCGGCGGTGGTTGATGTTGAGTTAAGAAGTCGTGACTAGAATAAAGAACTTGTATCAAGCTTTACGCTTTCCGCTGCCAATCTTTTTGAAATTATTATATCTATCTGTTGGGTCTAAGCCCCGTACAATGAACTCAGTTCCTGTTTGAACAACTTGTCGAGTGATCCTTCGAGATCAACTCTTTTTAAATGATGTCTTGTTCATAGAAGTTTTTCTATTATTTAATGTTTGTTTATTTATTCATTCTGATTCATTCCCCTTCTTCCCCGCTTCTTTAATCCAACCCCTAGTCGCACCCCGACTTTGCCGTCCCTCGGGATTTGGGGCTGTGATATAGATATAAATAACACGCCCTTCTAATATGTAATTGCAACACTACCCAATTTTTTTTAAAAAGGGTAATATTACAACACAACTTTTAATATGTTATAATTCCAAGAAAATTTTTTAATTTTAAACTTTTTATTTTTTTGAGTAAATAAATTTCGACGAGTAAAATTATAAGTTTGAAATATACAACGAATTCAACTGTATCATTCAACGAATCTTAAACACGAGACGTTCGACACAAACTTTTCGCCAAATAAAAATATTTAAACAAAAATTATACTACTACTAATATTATTTTAAAGAATTCCATATTATAGTCGAACACATCAAAATTGGTGCATTTATTTAGAGGGAGTTACTGGATCATAACAAATATCCAGCCCACAATAAAAAATGGACTCTAATCCATAAACAGAAGAAAAAAAGAGTTAGGTCTACTGATTGGGCCCTGGCCCACTTCGGAGCCGCAAAGGTAAGTGCGTGTTTGTGGGTCCCACGGCGGCTATGACGGCGGCGGTCTAAAATGAGGAAGAAAAGAAAAGGCAATTTTGGCTCGCAGTTTTTTTTTTTTTTAATCATTCTATTTTGGTGAAGCAGAGTCTGACACGATTCTTCTTCATCACTGCGCAACACAGTTGGTTGTTAGTAGCGTCTTGAGCGGCGGCCGGCGACGATGGTGGTCGGCGTTCTTGCTTTGCAGGGGTCTTTCAACGAACACATTGCTGGTGTGCTGATTTCTTGCCTCATTTTTTTTTTGTTTTTCCTCTCTATTTGCTCGTAGAGATTGCTTTTCTGCTTGTTATGCGATTGGAATCTTGGTGTTGCAGCGCTGAGAAGGTTGGGCGTGAAGGGGGTGGAGGTGAGGAAGCCGGAGCAGCTGCGGAGCGTCAGGGCCCTCATCATCCCTGGCGGCGAAAGCACCACCATGGCTAAGCTTGCCGAGTACCATAACCTCGTATGCTCTCTCTCTCTCTCTCTCTCTCTCTCTCTCTCTCTCTCTCTCTCTCTCTCTCTCTCTCTCTCTCTCTCTCTCTCTCTTAGAAGTTCGAAGAGACGACAACACTCCGGAGAGGGAAGCTACGATTTTGTGTTTACTGAATGTCGAGAAACTCGAGCTGACATTGATGCGTGTGTGCTTTGGTTGAAAGAAGCTAAATTTATGAATTTGGTTTTAAAAAGAGTTACTTGATTAAAATTGCAGTTATATTAGCTGGCATAATTTGGATTAAGCAGTTGCGTTTGTGTTTATGAGTTTCAACCGCTGCGGAATCTGGCTGCACAAGGTTCCTCTTTTTTTGTTTATAGGTTTTTGGCTAAGGGGTGAGGTTTGTGTGTTCAATGGAGATGATGTTACTGTGGGGATAATTTCACCTAACAAAAATTAGAATTGGGACATCTACGATCATTGAGACACTCATCTCATTGCATAAAATCCACTCGATTTAGATGTTAGAACCATTCCTTTGCCCGGATGAAGAACCATACTAAGGAACTTGAAGGAGTTCCCGAAGCCCAAGGACTAAGGTAGCTCTTAACTTCGCGCTGGTTGCTTGTAGAGAAAGGCTCGGCATTTTGACACCTATCGTGTAGTTCAAAATGTGCGGAGAGTAGTGCAATTTCCTTATGCGATCCATTGAAATGAAGCTTTATCAAGAAGTCTTTACTCATTGCAAAACCAGTTCTTGGTCTATAATTAGAAGATGTCTTCCAAATCATTACTAGTTCTTGCTGCATCTCCTTGTCCAATACATTGACTGGTAGGACAGAAATCTCCTGTTGGAAAGATGTCGATGTCTCCTTTTTCGAGCAGAGAATGTCAATGTCTCTCGAGGTTCATTCAAAAGAGGAACAAAAAATTAATGTTTTGAGAGAAAAAGCAGTATACTTCTGTAGAAGCTTAACTATGATAATATATGCTTATTTTTAAAAGAGCATACTTGTAAAGTGTGTTCTCTTGTTCTGGGTGTCATGTTATGCACGTTCCCCATGTTGTACGGTATCTTTTGCGTGCTAATTTGGTTCTCGTTGCAGTTTCCTGCACTAAGGGAATTTGTGAAAATGGGAAATCCAGTTTGGGGAACCTGTGCCGGCCTTATCTTCTTGGCCGACAAAGCTGTTGGTATGTGATCACTTCTTGAAAAACTTCACAATTCTTCTATGAAAATGATTATGCACCCATGTCTTAGGAACCATGCTTCCATTCGTATATTGCCATTCTTTTTTTTTTTGGTTTAAAAAAGTTACTTTTAGAATATTTTGTTTTGAAATAGATTGCATATATTATAGGGCAAAAAGCTGGTGGACAGGAACTTATCGGCGGCCTTAATTGTACAGTTCACCGGAACTTCTTTGGCAGTCAGGTACGGTACAAATGGCATTTTTCTTTGGTTCTGCATGTCTGTTTCTACGTTATTGTCAAGACGAAGTCTTGAGTGGTTTGATGAAATTGATTTATGAGATCGTATTATGTTAGCAATCACAAGTTTGTAATGATAAAGATTAGAGGAAACTTGTTAAGACCTTGAACAATAGCAGGGAACTTCACTATATTCAACGAGGACGAGCTTATAAAATACTAGTGTCTAAGATAGGGAGCAAATGAATCTGTCAGGTTGTAATCAACTGATCATAGATAGGATATGTTCCGACTGCTCATTAATCCTTACTTTCCCAGCACTTTCGACAGAAGTCAATCACTATTCTATTATCTGAACGAAACTTGTTAGATTCAAAGCTTTGAGGCTGAGCTATCTATTCCGGAGATTGTGGCCAAAGAAGGAGGTCCCCCAACCTTCCGTGGTATGTTCATTCGTGCTCCAGGAATCCTTGACGTAGGTCCTGAAGTCCAAGTATTGGCTGAAGTACTTCTTTCATCCGATAAACCTTCTAAATCGGATACCACTTCTGAAAGTTTAGAGGTCAATCCACTCTCACCAGTATGTTTCTGTCAAGTTCCTGTTGATCATGCATGCATAGCTCCTTATTTAAAAATCAAATACAAAACAACACCTCAGGAAGAAGCCGGAGCTGAAAAAAGGGTCGTCGTTGCTGTAAAGCAGGGAACATTACTAGCAACTGCTTTTCATCCAGAGCTGACAGCAGATACCAGATGGTCTGTTTTTTTGGTTATGTGCTTATATTCTTTTCTTTAATGTTAGTATAGATTTAGTCATATCATCGTACATTTCCACATACAGGCACAGCTATTTCTTGAAGATGCTGGATGAGAACAACCAAGAAGCATCAAGTAGCATCGTCTTGTCCTCCGACAATCTCAGCCTCGACGGGGCACCAAAATACGAGCTCCCGATCATTCAGCAGTAACTAGGAAAAAAGGTGGGTGATTAAGCATGAGTTGAAGAACTATCTGATGAAATGTAACTTAATTTTCTGTATAATTTTTGCAGAATTCCTCTGTCAACAGATGTTAGATCAGCAGCTGCTCCACAAAATCTGTCCCTTTGTAAATAGATTTAGCAAGTTTTATCTGCTTATGGATCATCTTTCATTGCACTGTGAAAGAGCAATCTTACTATTTTTCACATCATAAGTTGACTTTTCTCAAAATCTATTACATGGATTTTTTTTTGTTTAACCTTTTCTATGGTATTACAAACCTACAACATAACCTCTTGAGATTAAAATTAAGAGTAGTGCTATTTGGACTTACTATGTCTAGACATATGATGGTAAAATAGGGATTTGATGAATGTTTTTAACCAATAATTTAATTTCATAGTTTCGACAATTTGGTTATTAATAAACTTACACTTTATAAATTTTAATTATAAAGTTTCATCCCAACTTAAATTCACAAATTTAAGAGTTAGGTATGAATGAAAGTAAAATTTGGAAGCCGGTGTGTGTGAGATCGATATTTTGAAAATTCACAAATTTAAGAGTTAGGTATGAATGAAAGTAAAATTTGGAAGCGAGTGTGCGTGAGATCGATATTTTGGAAGGGGGGGTCTGAGTACGAAGGAAATTTTGAAGGCAATCGAACAATTTTTTTCTTATTTCATGCACGTATGTCAAGACATAGTATGTCCGAATAGAATTATTGTAAAATTAATACTTATAACGTCAAGTGGCTTTTTGTACCATGGAATCATTAATTACTAATCGAAAATATCAAATCAAAAAGAATGAAATTAATCATAAACACCAACTGAATTATGAACTTTAATTAATTAATGATCGTAAAATAAAGTAAGAGTCTAAAACACAAGATGTTGAAAGGAAATATACATCAATCGAGAAATTGAGGATCCGAGTAGTAATATATAGACTGCATTTTCAGTTTACAAAATAAAGAAATAAGAAATTTACAAGTTTAAGATGCTCTTCACATTCTTATAACAAGAATAAGGTTGCTATTTAGGCAACAATTATTGTACATCAAATTGAACAAACACTGCAGGTTACAATCAAGCAAGCAAGCAAACAACGTAATTATTCAAACAGACAAAAATAAATACTAATACAATTATACCAATCAATGAAATCAAGCTATAGCAACTCCATGTGATGAAGGTCTAGAGAATATGCAGGCTTTGCAGGAAGTCGAATACAACGACGTCGTATAGTACTTATCTTCACCTCCGACGACGGGCATAGCCACCCCCCTCTTAGCCGGGCTAACGTACCCCGGCCTATACGTTTTTCCAAGAATACCCTCTACACCATCAGATAAATTCACAAACTTAAACTGCGTCTCAAGATGAGCAAATGCATCATCCTTGGGCAATTGATAGTTGTGAACTCTATTTTCCTCTTCTCCGATCGGAGTCACCCTTAAATCGATCTCCACCAGCCCCGCCACCGTCACCCTCACAGTGTTGACGTCATCGGTCCTCTCCACCACCACCTCTCTGGCCCCGCCGCCGCTCCTCCTCCTCCACTCTGCCTCCCCGTCGTCTCTCGGGACAGTCACAGATTCGCCATTCCACTTGACGACCAGTGCATCCGCCTGGTCGTCCCAATGGGAGACTTTCTTGGCGGCCACCACTAGTGTGTCGGTGTCGAACATGACGGAGAGGGCTTGCACCCACGTGTAGTCGCGGCTACGCCCCGACGGCCGTGCGCCGATGAGGTGAGCGTTGATGTGGAGGTTCTCGTCGGAGACAATGGCAAAGTCACTTCCTTTTGATCCATGGAAGTAGAACATGACGCCGTCACCTCCCACGAAACGCGGGTCGTAGCATAAAGAGCCGAATCCGTCGCACTTAGGCCTTCTCCCTGCCATACAAAAATAATAATGCGTTTTAGCGACGGATTTTTAACCGACGAACATAATAGCGTCTGTGGTTAGCGACGGATATCCATAGTCGATGATTTAATTTATACTACTATTATTTTTATATATCGACTTACATTTGCAGACGACTTCGCACTTGCTGCTGCAGTCGACGAAGCATCCCTTGTTCTTCTTGTTCTTCTTGGGCTTCCTCGCGGGGCACTCGGCCGGGCACGTGAGCGTCTTGTAATGACATTTCCCTCTTGCATGGCAGAAGGCTCGTTCTTGGCCGGTCTTCGGCATTGGCGACAGCACTTCGTAATTCGTCGTGGCCGCATCGAAAGGAGGCTTCTTCTTCTTGTTGCCTTGAGCGGCGGCGCTAGAGATGAAGAGAAGGACGAGGACGAGGAGGAGGAGAGCCACCGGAAAGTAAAGCTTCCTCGCTTCCATTTTTTAAAATATGTATATATTTTTTGTTGGGATTCGATTTTGTGGAATGATGATAGTGGAATTGATACAATATATATAGATTGGAGAACAATGGGCGTAGGTTTCGGCTTAAGTAATGTACAAGGTTATTGTAATGGAGAAATACAGCTCAAAATAGCCTTTGGTTTAATTGTTGGCTTTGATTTTTCATGTAAAAACACATGTTCTTGCTTAAGTCTTGGTTAGATTTTTACGTAACTCATTCATGTTATTATTTTATTGTAATGCAGCAATTAATTGGTGTTAAGGCAACGATTTTTCATGCCGACCCACTTAAAGGGAAACATAGGCAGCGGTATAATTTGTTAAAGGAAACATTTATTGTTTAGTATCAAATAAATTGCCTTTTGGTCATCAAAATTTTGATAGCCGACACGCGTTTTTAATTAAAAATAATTATTTGGCCTAAAAAAGAATTGTAAATATGAATATAATTCTTTATGAAAAATAAGATTTATAATTCTCCCGTTAGGATATTCTTATTTCTATTTTTAGAATATATATTATCTTTTTACGTTGTGTGGATGACTACAATATGATCAAAATTGTTTCGCTCCTGTATCTTCCAAAAGAAAAAAAGGAGCTTTAGTACTTATATGCAGAACCCTATATGCTGCTCCAACAGCATGTGTTAAGCATCTGAGAGCGTCTCCAACGAGGGCTTCACTCACTCCCTCCGCTTCTTCAGAACACTTGGAAAGCAACACGGAAATAGCCTTTTAAGAGCCCATTCCGTGGAAGTTTTCACTGTTCTGCGTCCTGAATTGCTGTCGGTCGGTCGTTTCAGCTTGGCAACTGTTAGAACTTAGTTCCACCAACGCCGCTGGTAAGCTAGTGCAGGGTTTTCCGTTTGCGCGTCTTACCAGCAATGACTGCCTTCTTGTCCCATGTTCGGGTTTTATAGAGCCACTTGAAGTTAACCCTGCTCAACCGATGGTTATAAAACCGTAACATGAGGTTCAGTCATCACTTAAACAATTTCTGATCACCAATTTCTCCTAAGGGTAAAGTTGTAGTTTTTGAGCTGAGGACTGTAAACGCGAAGCTTTGTAGCCCAGCGAGGATGTCACCTCGCGGGCGGCTAATGATTTAATTGACTCTATATATATTGATATTCCCGGAAGGCTAATCTCAACTGCAGCTAACCCCTGTTGCCTGGTTGCCGGGTGTGGGGTGGACCCCACGTGTCAGGAAACCGCCAGCTAAACACTGGTCAGGGAACACAGTAGGTGAGTTGGAGCCGCTACTTTGGCTTTATAAGGAGCAGCTAATGGCTTTATAGCTTATTCCGGTTATAGCTGTATGCCTTAAACGGAGCCGTTACTTTATAAGTAGTTGGTATTGGTACTTTATAGGGATTTCTATAGTTGATTGAATGAATTGAATATGGCAGCTAGAGCAGTTATAAAAGAATTGTAGCTAGAGCTATAGCTTTAGGCTTTAATGATGGTGTAGCTCTGTAGCTACTTTATTATAGGATATAGAATTTGTTAATATACTCCTACGGTCTTTATTTAACCGAAGCTATTGTTGTTCTGAGTTCATGTAACGACTTCCACCTGAGGCATCCGAAGGTAGAAGGAGTGGGCTCCTCGCTCCTACTATTTCCGAGTCATCGAAGGAAATAGAATAAGGAGCTACCTTTCTTGCAGCTAAGCCTACGCCTCTCCCATTCGTTTTACGTTGTGTGGATGACTACAATATGATCAAATGCCACTACTCATAATTAAATACTCGGAGACCAACTTTGTCACTCGGTTAATTCGTTTATTTGATTATGCGCAAGGAGAAATTGGAATTATACGTCAGTTGGGCCATTTTATTTTTAAAAAGATGATCAAAATATATAAGGTTTATGCTATCTATCCTTGGTTAATATTCTTTTCCCGTATCGATCTCTACATCTACATCGAGACTTAAGAAATCAATTTCTTTTCAAGAAATTTAATTGCTAACATAAAAAAAAGAAGAAGAAGAAGAAAAAACAATTATATTGTTTTTTTTTGTTATTATTATTCCGTGCGTGCAATTATACTATCAGAATTAAAAAAAAAAAAAAAAAGTCTTGAGAGTCACAATTTTCGGTTTCGGAATATTGATGTGGCAATTTAACTAAAATTTTGATAAAACATGACTTTGTTTGTATTATATCGATACATCGAGGAATTTTTGTAAAAATGGGAATCATTCGGAATTTTTGTTCACTTTTATATTTAAGAAATTATTAGGCCATGGGCAGCGGCACGCTCGCTGCATTTGCGAGCTCCAACTCTGAGCTCGCATACCGTTGGCAAGCTCGGCGCGCTTAAGCGCGCGCTCTCCATTCCGAACTCGAGTTCAAGTGAGCTCGTTCACTTCAGCATACACGTGGCGACCGCTGATTGGTCGAATCGTTAGTCGTTGCGATCGTCAGCGGTCGCCGATTCAATTATTATTTTTTTTCTTTAATTCTTTTATTCTCATCTATAAATATAACTCTTCCCAACTTATTTCATACACCATTCTCTTCACTCTCTCTCAAATCTCCACACAAATCTTCAAATTCTTATTTATTTTGATTGCTTCAAAAATCATGTCGGGTGACGACGATTATTTCAACGCAAGAATGGAAGAAATGCGAGAGTTTGCTTTCAAAACCACCACCTTGTTCGGCAGAATCATCACGGCGGCCGCTGAAGTCATCATCGCCGGAAAAGGAGAGGAGGCGGAGGCCGAACAAAATGCAAAGAGAAAAAGGACGATCGTGCATCGTGACCGCCTTGAGGTTGAGGCCCGTCTTAATGCTGATTACTTCGCTGACTTTCCAACGTAGGGCAAAGACGTCTTCCGCCGCCGATTTCGGATGAGCAAAAAACAATTCCACACAATCTACAAGGCAGTGGAGGCTCGGGAATCTTATTTTCAGCAGCGTGCGGATGCAACGGGGAAAATGGGGTTCACCGCACTTTAGAAACGTACGATGGCATTGCAGCAACTTGCAAATGGCGACTGCACTGATCAATACGACGAGTTGCGGATGGGAGACAACATTGGTCGACAATCGCTTGATTATTTTTGTCAAGCGATCATATCTACATTTAGCGCTGAGTATTTGCGGCCGCCAAACATGTCTGACAGCGCACGACTTCTGCAAATGCATAAAGCGAAGCACGACTTCCCCGACATGCTTGGTAGTATCGATTGCATGCATTGGTAGTGGAGGAACTGTCCGTCTGGGTGAAAAAGGGGCGTACACAAACCAGAACATGGGTCACCCAACGATCATGCTTGAAGCCGTTGCTTCTCAAGATCTGTGGATTTGGCACACATTCTTCGATATCGCCGGCTCAAACAACGACATCAATGTGCTCAACCAGTCGGACGTGTTCCGAACTTTCAGTGTTTTCAGAAAGATGACTATATATTAAGAAATTTGAAAATAAGGACTATATGTTACGAAATTTGAAAAATGTGGATAATAACTTTCATTTTTCACATTTGCACACTATTTCGGACCCAAAATCAATTATTTGAGCTCTTTAGTGACACCTAGAGCCCGTTGTGACGTGGTCGTGCCATGTCACATTTTTGGCAAAAAAAAAATCTCTTTTTTGATTTTTTAAACATATTTGTTATTATTGAAAGAAAGAAACCAATTATTTGGCACATTTGCAGTCTAAAATAAAAATACAAAAATGACGAGTTTCTTTCGGGTGTCAGTGTTTATATTTATATTAGACTGCAAATGTGGCAAATAATTGATTTGATAATTGGTTTCTTTTTTCTTTCAATAATAACAAATATGCTTAAAAAATCGATAATAGCAAATAAAGGGGAAAACAAAATTTACTAAAAAGGTGACATGGCTAGGTCACGTCAGCAATGGACTGTAGGTATCACCAAAAAGCCCAATAATAGATTTTTGGCCCGAAGTAGGAGTGCAAATGCAAAAAAAATTGAAGTTATAGTCTTCATTTTCAAATTTCGTAACATATAGTCCTCATTTTCAAATTTCGTAACATATAGTCCTCTTTTTTAAAACACTAAAAGTTATGGTCCTATTTTAACAATTAGCTCCGACTCTGCCAAAGAGATGTTTATTTTCACGGAAACAAGAAGCCGCACGCAAGGACGTGGAAAGAGCCTTCGGCGTTCTCAAAGCTCGTTGGGCTATAATCAGTAGACCGGTGCGTTTCTGATTCCGAGAGACTCTATCAAACATTATGTATGCTTGTATATATTATCTTGCATAACATGATAGTTGAAGACGAGGGTGATTTTGTAACTAATTAGAGCCCAGACGAAGAATCAACCTCTACAGCCGAAGTTAGTACGAGTCAAGGAGCCCTTCCGAGCTTTCGAGAGTATTTAAAGTGGAAAGAAGACCTTCGATACATCACAGCCCACGCAAAGCTCGAACATGATTTGATCGCAGAGATTTGGACACGCTTCGGAAATTAATGTAATTTTTCTATTATTTGTTTTATGCATGTTTTTTAATAAATTTTTTTATATTAAAAAAAAGAATTTAGCGATCTCCAATTTATGGAGTCGCCATTGTGAAGCTCTCGAGCGAGATCGCTCATATTTAAAAGGTGTCAAAACAATGGGCAATGTGCTCGCTCACAAAGCTTGCCGTTGCCCATAGCCTTAGTGCCTTGTTTTGTGAAACGAGAGAAATTCTTACATGGTTCATTTGTGAGGAGTGGATATACTAAACATACACCCACATAAGAATTTCCCGTGAAATGAAATGACAATAGGAATAGGTGTGTGAGTGTGAACTGTGTGATACTGCTCATCTGTGTCCCATTAAATTGAACTAATTTAAAGATTTAATTAAAAATAAGATTATAGTAATATGCAATCAACCTTAAATAATATTTATCATTTTTTAAGGTAACATAGATTGATAATTTACGAGCAAACGTTTGGAACAAAAAGATGACCCTTCACATACAGTGATTCAACTCAAACATACGCAAATGGAAAATTCTTAAAAATTCTAGTTAGTTTATGAAACGCCATAATGCCCCCCCCGACTAACATGTATAATGTTTATCATAAAAAAAGGAAGCTAAAAATACCATAATTTTAAAATAATGTGCCCTAATAATGAAATAAAAATGAAAAAAATTGCAAATTAATATAACAAATATATAAAGCCTATTCTGATGGATGGGCCTAGTTATTAATTATAAAAATTGTAGTTTTGAGAGCAAAGGAAAGATATCAAGGGAATCCAGTCTGTGAAGCAGATATCAAAGATTTTAGAGACTGCCTTGAGGAAAATGAGCTGGCACAAGTGAGAATGATGAGGGATGACTTTTCCTGGACTAATAATCAATTAGGAGAAGCAAGGATTGCCTCTCTCATTGACAGAAGTGTAGCCAACATAGCATGGCTCACTGAGTATACTACAATCATGGTAGAGTTGCTTGAAAGTGGAATATCAGACCATAACCCTCAGTTTCTCAATTTTGAGAATGAGAACTTCAAGAGAAACACCCTTTTCAGATTCTTCAATGTAATGGCCGAGCATGAGCAGTTTAGGCCAATTATTGAAAGCATTTGGCAAGAGCAGCACAATGAAAACTTGATTTTGGACATATGGTACAAGCTGAAAGCTCTCAAAGTACCCTTTAAATAGCTTAATCATTGTCAATATAGAAATCTAGCTGAGAGGTTGACCAAGATAAGGAGTGATTTGAGTATAGTGCAGCAACAAAGAATGAGTAATATTTCAGATGAGGAGCTGATTGAGGAAAAGAGACTATTACAGGAATTGGAGAAATGAAGTCAAATTGAGGAGAATATATAGCAGCAAAAATCAAGAGTGGATTGGATCCAATTGCGAGATTCTAACACTCGGTTCTTCCATGCATATGCAAAAGCTAGAATCCCAGGAAAAGCCATTAAGAGTTTAATTAGAGTTGATGGTACAAAGTGTCTCAATCAACAACAAATAGTGGATGAGGTCTTATCTTTTTACATGGGCTTAATGGGAACAGCTGCTGAATTACTCCTTATGGTGGATAAGGAGATTGTAGCAAGAGGAAACAAGCTCTCTCACAATCAACATATACAATTGTGTGCACCCTTCACAGACAAGGAGATTAAACAAACTCTTTTTGAAATGAACTCATTAAAAGCACCTGGTATAGATGGTTTTAATGTGCTTTTCTTCAAAGCTGCTTGGAGTATAATAGGAGGAGAGGTTATTAAAGCTGTAAAGCAGTTTCAGCAGACAGGGTTCCTTCCCAAACAGGTGAACCATACTCTCATTACCTTATTGCCAAAAAATGCCAATGCTTCTATAATTAGAGAGTATAGACCAATTGACTGTTGTTATGTGTTGTACAAGATAATCTCCAAGGCCTTGGCAAACACATTGCAAGGAGTTTTAGGTGATATTTGACGAAGCGATGTCGTTACACTCTTCGCACAAATAAATTTATAAATACCTCTGCTTCTTTCTCAGCCTTGGCAAACACTGTTGTTGAGGAACGGTCCTCTTGGCCAAAGCCTCTGCTTCTTTCTCAGCCTTGAAAGAGTCCAACAACACGTCATCTTTATCAAACCCCAGCTTTGATCTCTCCATTTTCACGTAATCAAACAAGGCTTCATCCTCTTCGTTATCGAAGACGAGGTTCTTATTGGCCTTTATCCCTTCTTCACGCTTTGCCTTCAACTCTACATAGAGGTCATTGATATCTCCTGAGCTCATCTTAGTTTCTTCTACTCGAGCAGGTTCCTTGGGTTGGGTCTTGGGCAGCACCTCTGACAAATCCTTACCACTTCGCAAAGTCACAGCATCGACTTGCTCCTTGTTAACCTCCACTTGGGCAGAAAGCCTTCCACTCTTGTCATCTACCAGCTTTGACAATTTCTGGTTTATGTGAGTTAATTGAGTTTGAAGGTTGTTCGATTGACCTCGACTTTCTAATTGAAAGTTCTTAAAATTCCTCCTAAGCCTTTGGTTCTCATTGGTAAACCTATCGATTGTCTCCTTCATGAACACCGTCTTTGCTGGTTCTCGATGTGGAGGAACATAGTTATGTTGTTGTTGAGGCTGTTGTTGAGGTGAAGGCACATATTGTTGTTGAACAGGCTGCTGAGGTTGTTGGTGGGCAGGAGACATTTGATAGTGGTTGTTACCATACCTCAGGTTCTCGTGTTGATTCTGCCTATAGCCGTAGTTGTTGCCATAGTTGCTGTTATTGCCATACTGGAACCTTTGTTGCCCACCACCTTGTTGGTTCTGGCCTATTGCCTTCACCTCCTCTCCTTCTTCCACGAACCAACTGGAACATTCCGAGGTAATATGGCATGTTGCCTGACACACCTTGCATTTTTTCACAGCTCTGTGAACTTCCTTGCCATCAACCTTCTTTTTGAAGTCCTCCATTTGACCACTCATCTTGGCCATGAAGTCTTTCATGGTGCTGACCAAGTTATCATTATTTCCCTTGCTGCCTTCATACCCCCCTCTTGCGATATCATCTTCATCTCATGATTGATCGGCCATAGTACCTATTTTCTTGAACACTTCAGCTAGCGATTGATCGACTATTGCTCCCCCACAAGCTGCAATGATCCACTTCCTCTCAGATGCCCTTAATCCTTTTAAGAAATGCTCGATCAAATCAATGTCCTCGATTCGATGTCAGGGACATCTTGCTATCAACTTCTTGAACCTTTCATAATATTCATACAACGACTCACTTCCACCTATTTTGATCGAGGAAATGACATTCCTTCCACTTTGTATTCGGCCAACGGGTATGTACTTGTCAAGAAAAGCCTGCTGCAACTTTTTCCAGGTGTCGATGCTTCCCTCTGGCAAGGTGTAAAGCCACTCATGTGCTCCGTCTAGTAGTGAGAACGGAAACGTGAGTAACCTTACATAGTCTGGAAACATATCTTGGGCAGCTACTTGTTCTCTGGCAGCATCTCGGGCAGGAGGGGTATTGTTCCTTACAGTGCTGATCGCCATCTCAAAGTCTTGAAGATGGGTCTGAGGGTCTTCTCCGGGATGATCGCTGAACTTGGGCAGTATCGTATCAACGAATGTTTGAGCTCCCAGTTGCCATTGATGGTGGGCAACTGGATACTTGAAGGTCTGATTCCCTTGTCGTCAGGGATTATAATCTGACGGATGATTTTCTCTTGCTGTCCTGCCATGGTTGTTGATGTCTCTGCTTCTGAACTGGATGTTGATTTCTCACTATCTGTACTCGCTGTTGGGCAAGAATCGTCTTCTTGCTCAATATCCCGATCTTCTGCCAAGCTCGACCACTCTGAAGGTTCATTAACGCCTTCCTCCAGATCTTTCTTCTTCTTGCGTTGTTCTACTCAATTTCTCCTAGCTATCACCTCTGGGCAAACACCGTGATCTTGTAGATCTTCGTCACTCCGTAGATGTGGCTTGGGCATAAACCGCGCTCAACTCAAGCTAGAAGAGCAACCTAGCTTAAGACCAAGTCCCCGGCAACGACACCAATTTGACGAAGCGCTGTCGTTACACACTTCGCAAATAAATTTATAAACACCTCTTGCCCAACAAGGTAGTAGTTAATGGTAAGTGGGGTCGAACTCTAGGGACTTGGCGTAGATCTGCTCTTCAGGTAGTGCTTAACAAAAGATGTTTTGGTCTAGATGTATCTCAATATCCTGTAACTCAACAAGTAGAATATCAAATAACAAAGAAGTTTGGTTTGGATTTCGAATCAATGATCTCGATTACTCGTTACCCGTTCATTGGTGCAAAGATATTCAATTACTTGATCTCATTACTTGGTTTAAGACAAATATTAGTTTATACCTTAAAGGTCACAAAGTTACGATATAAACACACCTAGCCTATGTCTATCCAATTTTACAGATCTTGACAAGAAGGCAAGATCTTCTCTCTTGATCAACAAAGTCACGAAGACACTTCAGTAACGATGCTGCCCAAGAGGCATTAAGAATAAATAGACCCAAGACAGCCAAGGGGTAGGTCAATACCGACTGCTCTCCAACACTCTTTACCTTCTTGGGCACGAAAGATATTCTCGAGTTAAATCCCAATTCCTGTTAATGACTTAATATCAATATCTAGATGGTGATCAAACATATGTCAATAACAATTAAGTCTAGAATTAATCCTAAGTATTTCGGGAATAAAACCACATAACGAACTCATACAATTCGACCTCACGAGTTTAGAATGAGTAATTTAAGATCACATCATCTACATACAACCCAAACAATAAATTTAGCTAGACATAATATTAAATAAAAACATAAAACTAATAAAGGAAATCATACTTAACATAAACTGGAAAAGGGATTGCTGCTCAAAATGTAAGTCAACAACGAAGTCTTGGCTTCAGGCCAACAACTAAACTAATGCAGAAAATATAAACACAAAAGTAAATTGCCCGTAGGACTTGTTTCTTCCTCACTTCCTCTCAAACTTAGAATGCAGAACTAAACTATGAAACTTGAATAAAAATGGCATGCATTACATTGTGAAGTCGGCCATATATATAGGCGATGGGAATTAGGGCTTAGAAAGTTCCCATGTTGGAAAAGATCTCCTCCATGCATATCCGCCCTTCTCTCTCATCTATGCAGCCACGATTTTACTTTTCTTGCTCGGTAGATATCTCCTTTGATTAGGTTCGGCTAGGATAAGGAAAGAAATATTCGATCCTTATCCTCTTCCTTGAAGGAAAAGAAATCTGCTGCTGGTCCGACTCACTTCTTGCCTTCGATGTCTGCATCATGTATTGCTTCATGTGTTGACCAAGATCCTAGCTCCTCGGGTACTCTGTCTGTTGGCTTCAAGGATATGGGGAGGTACTTCCTGACTTGTAGATTGAATAGAACGTTGTTGCCCAACTACAAGCTTCCAGCCCTATGCCCATTTGCATCGTATCGCCATCTCAGCATCTCAACAATAGATTTTCCACAGAATTTGCCCAAGATCCCACCTGTTCTTCCCTGCACACCATCTCTCGACTTTGTTTCCTCCCAGACACACTTTGACTCGATAAAGACTAAAAACACAAGGAAAACACAAGAAAAGATGGACACAAATATGGGTTCATCAATATCATTAGTGAAAATCAGTCAGCTTTTGTGAAATGGGGGGAGTTATTTGTTGATAATATCATGCTAAGTCATGAACTAGTCAAGGGTTATACAAGGAAAATGATTTCCCCACGCTGCATGATTAAATAGATCTTCAAAAAACCTATGACAGTGTTGAGTGGCCTTTTGTGAGATATCTAATGCTGGAATTGGGAGTGCCATATCAGTTTGTATGTTGGGTTATGGAATGCTTGACGAAAGTCTCATACTCTATTAACATCAATGTTCTCAGCTGCTTTTGGACTGAAACCAAATGAAGCTAAAAGTTGTGTGTATTTTGGAGGTATTAACACTCAACAACAAGCTCTAATTCTTTCCACATTTGGAATGGTGAAGGGTGAGCTGCCATTTAGGTATTTGGGAGGCCCTCTCTCAACAAAGAAGCTTACTATTATGCAATGTTAGCCCCTTATCTTGAAAATTATGGAGCGCATTAATTGTTGGTCGTCCAAGTTATTGGCATATGCTGGTAGGCTTCAGCTCACTAAATCTATTTTGTTTAGCTTGCAAATTTATTGGTGCCAACTTTTTCTGTTACCTCAGAAGGTGATCAAGGTCATTGAGAGTGCATGTAGAATCTTTCTTTGGTCAGGAAATGCAGGCTTGGCAAGAAGAGCATTAGTTGCATGGGAATATATGTGTTTACCTATGAGAGCAAGAGGTTTGAACATCACAGACATAAGGACCTGGAATAGAGTAGCGTTGTGTAAAATGTTATGGAATCTAGCTCAACATAATGAGAAGATATAGATTAAATGGGTGCATGAGTACTATATAAAAGGGAAAGAGCTGTTAGATATGGATTGTCCTGCCTAAGCTTCTTGGGTAATTCGAAAAGTTTTTGATGCAAGAGAGTATCTGGGAAATATGGAGAGTAGAGCTCTTGTTTTAGCTCAGCCAAGACTTGCTATTCGGGGGATGTATCTTAGACTACGAGGAGATGTGGATAGAGTGCCATGGTGTCAATTGCTGAGTAAAAATCCAGCCCCTCCTAAGTGTGTATTTATGCTGTGGTTGGCTATGCTGGGAAGAATGGCGACATGTGAAAACCTCGTCAAAACTGGAATCAATGTGGAGAAGACTTGTTGCTTATGTGAAAGGGAAGAAGAGACCATGTCCCGTTTGTTCTTTCAATGTAATTTCTCTCAACTTGTTTGGAAAGATTTACAAGTGTGGGGAGGATTGAGGAGTGATGCAGGTCCATGGGAGCAAGAGAAGGAGAAACTTCAAGCATATCGTGGAGCTAATACAGAGAAATAAATATTCTATAGAGTGTGTTGGGAAATTTAAGTAAAGTTTTGATTGATTCCAAAACTAACTGACCCCAACCGAGTAGATGTTTCCAGATCCTAATGTTAGTATTTAGGCTCGCTGTTTCAGCAATGTTGAGATTTTATCTTTATAGGACTCCAGCTGAAGACGGCAACAAGGCTTTACTCGGATAGAACATCAGATGTAAGAAAGACAACTGAGCGTTCAAGAGATAGAACATCAGATGTGAAAGACAACTGAGCGTTCAAGATACAGAACATCAGTTGCAGGACTCGAACTGATAAGATCGACAACATGAAGTTCAAGGCAGCTGAGGGTTCAACTGTTCCTATTCAGACAGAAGGTCAGATGAAGATATCGATCAGATGGAACATCAGCTGAAGACCACTCGAATGAAGACCAAAACTTCTCAACCGACTAAACAAGGTTGAAAGTCAAATGTTGAAGATTTGAATTTCAAAAAGGAAGTCACGTGAAGGTTTGACGTTCTGTCATTACCTCATTTGGCCCAACACAAGGCTGTCTCAGATGGAAAGCAGAAGTTCACAGTTACCAAATCGGGAAAATCTGCAGAGATGAGAGACAAGCCATCGCTTTCACAGAACAGAGATCAACGGTTCATCCAACGGCTAGTTGATTCTCTCCGCCTATAAATAGAGGCCTTCATTCATTCACCAAGAGACCAAGAAATGCGGTAAGAGTCTAAACGAGCGAAAGAAAAAAAAACTGCACACAAGCTAAACTGCATTCAATCTCTAAGAACATCACTAGTTGATGGTTCATAGAGTGTTAGAATTTGTCTTGGTATTTTTTTTATCTTAGTTTGAGTCTTCATTTATTCAAGCTTAGATCCTAGCTCACTTCTTGGTTCGAGCTAGCAGTTGGAAACCCCACATTTTTTCACACCCCTAAAAAGGTTGTTAGGATCCTACTCTTCCCGAAATTGAGTAGATAGGTTGATAAGTACCCATAAACTTATCTGTAAGGTTGATAAGTACCCGCAAACTTATCTTAACGGTTGCAAAGCCCGCGTAAGCTTTGTGGTTCCAGTCCTAAAGAATTTGGACTGGGTTGTGTGGACTCACAACTCCCCATGGACGTAGGAGTTATCTCTGAACCACGTAAATCCTTTGTGTGTTTGTGTTTTCAGCTCAGTTATTTCTTGCATATCCAACTGACCAACTAACCAGCTCTCAAAACTGCATATTTGCATTCTCAACTGATTTGGTTATTGACCGACCTTGCATCTGAGCGTGAGTTATTTTATACGAGTTATTTTTATCCACCACATTCCGCACAACACTACACTTCCAGCTGAGTATCCTTACTCAGTTGTGATTCCAGCTGAGTCGTATTACTCAGTTGTGAAAATTTTTCGGGGGTTGTTTTTAAAATTCTTAACTGGTGTATTCCCCTCCCCCCTCCATACACTAGAACTCGTATCGGGACCATCAAGTGGTATCAGAGCAGTGGTTCAAAAGACTGCTGACTCTGTTTCACGAGGTGTGAATCGAGGTGTTTTTCTTCAGTGGTCAACTGAATAGATCTTTTTCACGCTAGTGCATATTTGCTTGCATTTATTGTCTGTTTATTGTGTGCAGATGGATGTTAAAGACAAGATTATTGTCATGTTCTCGGTTGTGAACTATACATCTTGGAAGACTCGGATGAAGAAGATCCTACTGTCCAAGCATCATCGAATGCAACAAGTGATTTCATCCGGACCGATCACCACCATGGAAAAGGTTACTCGTACTCCTACAAATCCCAATGATGGGGATGCAACTGAGGTGATGGTTGAGAAAAAGCCAGAAGACTTCACTCCTGAGAAAGCGAAAGTGAGCCAGCTGGATATCTGGGCTCAGAGCACCATCATGTTCACAGTTGGACAAGACTATCTTCCATGGATAGAAGAGTGCAACACAGCTAAGTAGATGTGGGACATTTTGGTATCTCTTAGCGAGGGGAGTGATGAAACCAAGGAGAACAAGTTCTCCCATGCTTGTCAAGATTTTGACAACTTCTGTCTAAGAGCTGATGAAACCATTGATCAGTTGGAGCTTCGGTTCATGGATATCATCCGAAGGATTCAGTCTATCCGACGAGGAAAATATACTCTGAGAGAGATCAACCTCAAAGTATTACAAGCTCTACCAGCTGAGTGGGACACCTTTACTAACATTCATGAAAGCCGAGCTGATCTTGGAGAAATGGAAACTGACAGACTGTTCTCAATCCTGAAAGGAAATGAGTTCAAGGTGAACCGACGAAGATCAACTCAGTCCTCGGTGCAGACGAGTCGACATGAGGATGTTGGTTCAGCAACAAAGACAGTAGCACTTCGAGCTGATTATTCCAAGCTGCAAACATCAAGGGCAACAAGATCTGCGGACATAGCTTCGAAGGAGCCAAGCAGAGAAGAGCTGCAACAGAGTATATCCGCCCTGTCAAAGAAGCTAGCTGACATGGATACTCGGTTCGGAAAATATAAGCGGTTCTACAAATCCAACCAAACTCGAGATAACTCAAAGCCTGTGACCAACAGTTGCTTTGAATGTGGCAAAGAGGGACACTTAAAAGTTGATTGTCCAGATCTGTCGAAGAAAGATAGAGAAGCATTGAGGGCCAAGCAAAATGCAAAGTACAAGGCCATGGTTGCAGAAGAAGCAGCTGACGACATGGACATCTTCACCGACACCAAAGATGAGGACGAGCTGACTTCCACCAACAACGCTATCGGACAGGATCAATGTCTCATGGCACTTAAAATTGACCAGGATGATGCTGAGGTACATTCTAGTTTAGTTAATTTAAATTCTTCTATTGTTGCTAACATGCAGGAAACAGTAGAGGAAGAGTTGGAACCCTCTTGGGGTGACTTCCTAGAACTCAGTGAGGAACTGCATCAGCAATCGGTTGAGTTTAAGAATCTTCAAGAACAGTTTGCCAGACTTGAAGAATCCTTAACTGAAAAGGACGATCTGATTAAAAGTCAAACCGAAGAGTTTGATAATCTCAAAAGTCAACTGTATGAGGCCAACCAGACTAAAGCTCCAACCGATGAGGAGTTGAAGGAGCAGATCAAGGAGCAACAAGAGCAGTTGAACAAGCAAGAGGCTCAGATCGACCAACTGATGAAGAAGTCAGAAGCACAGACCGAGCATATAGCTGTTCTCCTCAAGGATTTGCAAACTGAGAAGGACAACCTGATAAAACTATATCAATCATCCAAAATCATCGAGAATCTCATCAGTTACCAAAGACAAATGGATGACATGTCTGGACTCGGTTACGACAGGGTCAAGGACTCTGGAATTCCACCCGCAACCTTTATCAAGGCTGTGGATGTCTCGGTTGACAAGTCAAATCCGGTTGAGTCTGCAACTCCCCAACATAATCCAACTTCCACGTCACAGCAAGAGCCTACAGCACAACCAGCTAAGGGAACTGCAACTGAGAAAGGAAAAGGAGCTGTGATTGGAGAACTGAAGAATTCATCGGTTGGGATAACAACCGAGGGGGAATGTTCCAGGACTCATAAGAGAAATCAGAGACGTCGGAGATACAATCAGAACAAACCTCAGAACCGACCTCAGAACCGACCTCTGAACCGACCTCTGAACTGACCTCAGAACCGACCTCAGAAGGGATAAAATCAACCGAACCAACAGGGGTTCTACCATCAGAATCAACATCGGTTCCATCATCAGAACAACCAGAGGTTCCATCAGAATCAACCTATGTGGAACAATTCCAACAGCTGGAGATATTCATGCCAGAACATGAATCAACAACAGGGCATGAACAACTGTCATCAACAGTCAGGAAAATGGAATCAGACTCAGCCACACAGATTCCAAAATGGCGTCCGACCACGTCAACAAAACAGGGGGAATGCTTCTCCTTCTAAAGCTCACAATGGGAGAAATCAATCTCCTCCCAAGAAATAGAACATCAATAATAACAACAAGCCTAAGGATAACCGAGGTGTTGTTATAGTTGATGGAGAAGGAAAAGTAATTTGGAATGATAAATCTATTCGAATATACAGGGAAAAGCGACCCACAGTTCAAGGGGGAACTGGTTCTAACCCTCCAGGACCCAACTAAAATTGGGGACCTAAGCGTGTTTCTCTGTGCAGGAGTAGGAGGAACAGCTGAGGAAGAATAAAGCATCACATACCATGTGGGTGATGGATAGTGGATGCTCGAAACACATGACAAATCTGAAGGATTTGCTTGGAAGTTTCGTGGAGAAGGAAGGACCATCAGTTACCTTTGGTGACAACTCAAAAGGTCACACCAAAGGCTACAGTACCCTTGAAACCAATCATGTATCTATTTCTAATGTTTCATATGTTGATGGATTGAAGCATAACTTGCTCTCCATCAGCCAATTCTGTGATAATGGTTTCTCTGTCAAGTTTGATGCGCAGGGCTGCAGGGTTAAAAATGTTGAAACAAAGCAAGTCATATTGTTGGGAAATCGATCCCCAACCGGGAATGTCTACTATGCAGATTGGAACAGTAGTCCTCCTGAAACCTGTCTGTTATCAAAGAGCAGTTCAGATGTGAGCTGGCTGTGGCACAAAAGGCTCAACCATCTGAATTTCAAGACAATGAACCGACTTGCAAGACAGGAACATGCAAAGGGCATTCCGAACCGTGTGTTTTCAACAACACATATCTGCAGTGCATGTCAGTTGAGAAAGCTCGCTAGATCCTCCTTTCGGTTGAAAACGATTCCCTCAACCGACCGAGTATTACAGCTGATCCATATGGATTTCTTCGGGCCTATTACTCCCAAGAGCATGAATGGTAACGAGTATACACTTGTTGTTACTAACGATTTCTCTAGGTACACGTGGACCATTTTCATGCGTCACAAGAGTGAAACCCGAGATGAGCTACCCAAGCTGATGGATCGGATATCGAACCAACAAGAGATGAAAATTATTTCCATCCGATCAGACCGTGGAACCGAGTTTCTAAATGAAACCATCATCGAATACTGCGAGAAGCACGGAATCACTCATCAAACATCAGCTGCACGTACTCCACAACAGAATGGAGTAGCCGAGCGAAGGAACTGAACGTTGAAGGATGCTGCAACATCCGTGTTGACAAGCTCAGCTCTGCCAAAGAGATTTTGGGTTGAGGCAATCAACACAGCTTGCTACACCCAGAACCGGTCTCTTCTAACCAAGCGGTTGGAAAAAACTCCATATGAGCTATGGAGACGCAGGAAGCCTGATATTTCATATTTTCGCGTTTTTGGTTCTAAGTGTTATATTCATAACAATGGGAAGACTCAGTTGAAAACTTTTGACGCCAAGGCTTCGAAGGGCATATTTCTCGGATATGCCACTCGGATCAAGGCTTATAGAGTTTTTAACAACAGTTCTCGTGTTGTGGAGATAACACCTCATGTTAGTTTTGATGAATCTACTTTTGAGTGCAGGGAACAGGCTAAAGGACAACAAGCTGATCCACATGTTCCACCAGCTCTCACCAGATCGCAGGTTCTAAGGTAGAAGAATCTAGCTGAACCATTGGTATGGGCAACCGAGGATGATGATCCTTGTTCCTCTGAAGATGAATGTGAGAACCCCAGCTCATCTCAAGGGGGAACCTCAGCTGATGTCACTCCAACTGCATCAGCATCCGAAGCCCAACCGAGCCCGGTTCAAAATATTGTCCATGTTGAGGATCTAGTCTCCACAACTGATAAATCACCAGTTCAGAAGATCCCAGCATCTCCCACAGCTCAGGTTATCCCATCAGTTGAAATTACGGAACAACCACTGTTAGAAGAAGAAGGAAGACGCAACAAGAGATGGTATGAAGATCATTCCAAGGACAACATCATCGGAGATCCAGCCAAAGGTGTGAGTACTAAAAGCAGAGTTGCAAATCCGGATTCAGCTGAGAAAGATTCGAACACTTACTCCCAATATGCTGAGAAGTTGGTAGTTCTTGAGGAGTTCGAACAAGCAGGAGATGTTGCCATGATTTCATACTTCGTAGCTAATGTGCCAGAACCGAAGAATGTTGTGGAAGCTCTCAACTGTGTTCACTGGACAACAACCATGCAAGAAGAGCTGAATGAATTTCTACGCAACTGTGTATGGGAGTTGGTAGAAAGACCAAATGGTGTTAAAGTTATTGGATTAAAGTGGATTTTAAAGAACAAGAGAGACGCCATTGGATTCATCGTGAGAAATAAGGCAAGGTTGGTAGCTCAGGGATATTGCCAACAAGAAGGAATTGATTTCGAGGATTCCTTCGCGCCAGTTGCAAGGTTGGAAGCCATTCGGATATTTCTAGCCTATGCCGCATTTCACAAATTCAAGGTTTATCAGATGGATGTGAAGTGTGCCTTCCTCAACGGTGATATTAAGAAAGATGTTTATGTTGAACAGCCTCCCGATTTTGAGACTGGAGATGGAAGAGTGTATAAGTTGAAGAAAGCTATCTATGGATTGAAGCAAGCACCTAGGGCTTGGTATGACACTCTATGTGGTTTTCTTTTGAACTCGGGGTTCAAACGAGGGTCAGTTGACAAAACATTGTTCACCATAAAAGTTGGAAAAAATATACTTGTTGTGCAAATCTATGTCAACGACATCATATTCGGTTCCAAGTCGGAGGAGCTGTGCGAGAAATTCTCAACTCTCATGAAGGAGAAATTCGAGATGTCAATGATGGGCGAGATGAACTATTTTCTTGGGCTACAGGTGAAGCAGTCATCAAAAGGGATTTTTATTAATCAGTCCAAATATACAAAGGAGCTCATCGCAAAATTCGGTTTGCAGTCAAGTAAAACCACAAAGATCCCGATGAATACTAACTGGAAGATTGAACCCGGATCTGAGGGAAAACTCACGGATGCCAGTAAGTATAGAGGGATTATCGGTTCTTTGCTATATCTAACCGCCAGTCGGCCAGACATATCTTACGCGGTTGGAGTGTGTGCTCGGTTCCAAGTTCAGCCAAGGGAAGCACACATGTTGGCAGCAAAGAACATCATTAAGTATCTGAAGGCCTCTGTTAATGTTGGGTTGTGGTATCCAACTGACGACAATATCCAACTGACCGGATACTCGGATGCGGATCTAGCCGGAGATCGGTTGGACAGGAAGTCCATATCTGGACACTGTCAGTTCATGGAAAGCAAGTTAGTTTCGTGGTTCTCTAAGAAACAAGCATGTGTTGCCACTTCTACAACCGAGTCAGAGTACATGGCTGCCGGTAGCTGTTGCATGCAAGTGTTGTGGCTCAAGCAACAGCTCAGAGATTATGAAGTAGCAACTGGACATGTTCCCATTCATTGTGATAGCTCAAGTGCCATTGCTATCTCTTTGAATCCTGTTCACCATTCTCAGACGAAGCACATTGACATCCGACATCATTTTATCCGAGATCATATTGAGAAGAAGGATATATCTATGGAGAAGATTCCAACTGAGATTCAGAGAGCCGATATCTTCACCAAACCTCTAGCCGAAGCGCGGTTCAAGATGTTATGCGATCTCCTTGGATTGTTGGATCCATCAGATGAGGAGTCAGCCGAGGTGAAGAGATAGATATCCATCTGAGGGGGAAGCTCAGATGAAGGGGGAATCTCAGATGCGGATCGCCAACCGAAGACATCAGACGTCAGCTGAACAGACGAACTCGATTCAGCTGATGGTATGCCGCAACATTGGATCAGACGTCAGTTGAACAGACGAACTCTAGTCAGCTGATGGTATGCCGCAACATTGGATCAGACGTCAGCTGAACAGACGAACTTGAGTCAGCTGATGGTATGCCGCAACATTGGAACACAGCTGATTCCGACATCAGCTGGCAGGTATCATTTATGGCTGAAGGTGTTTGTATCTTAAATGAGAATGTTTGAAATAAATTCAAACATTCCTGAGCATGTCAGTTAGATTAAAATAGCCATCGTAGCGCATTTAATGTAAAGTACGGCTGAACATCAATAGCCTTACTTTATAGTGCGACTGGGCTGACATGAAAAACAGTTCACCTTTTCACGCGCGTGTTGGAACTCGGAATGTGACGACAGTAAAAGCTAGTCAACAGTCGCGAGATCCCAGCTGTTGATGGATTCGAGCCATTCAACCCTGGCCGTCGATTTCAAACGACCCAATAACCTATAAAAGGCGGAAAATCAGGAAGTGATCTCTTACCTTCTACATTTGTGTATATCTGTAGTAACTGTTCATCTTCGTCTCCAATTTTGTCTCACTATTTTCTGCAAGTTCTTGTTTTCCTCTCTCTCTATATAATCTTCACAGAACACTAAATGGCACCAAAAGCTTCTACTCAAGGAAAGAAGATGGCTTCTTCATGACCTTCTCCAGTCCCTTCATCATACGACGAGTCTTTTGATATGATGCTCTCCAAGATTCACTTCGAGCAGATTTTGTCAGATGAAGCACTGGACTCGCCGGTGTTGACTCCCCTCGCCAATCTTCTCAGAGAGAACGGCCTGCTGGATTGGGCGACACTTTTCCCCACCCACCTTCTTAGGCGGCAGGTCGGGGCATTCTACCTAAACCTACAATCTCCAATCGACAGCAGAGATGGCCTCGTTACAGAAATCTCTTGTCGACAGCGAGATGTTCCGGCTAGAACCATCCGCCGTGTCACCGTCCCCGTTCCAGTTTCCGATCTGCTACGCTCCATCATCCCTCCTAACCTGACCGTCACAGACACAGTTGAGAACATCACCGATGCGGAAGCCGATCAATTTCTGGAGAGTGCTCTCATCACCCCAGAAAAAATTGAGGAGTAATATGCAGCAAACGAAGTTGAAGCCAGAGCATCGACTTCTGTTCGATGTTGTATCCAAGGTGATCTTCGGATACAGCGGCGCCTTCGGAGACATCAGCCGACCAAAGCTCAAGCAGCTGATTGCTTTGGAGCACAGGCACAAGCACAACATCAACTGGTTCAAGTACTTTGAACACCAGTTGACTCTGGAGAAGCAGAAGATTACTGAAACCACAACTGACTCCGGGGAGAAGTTTTTGAGTGTTAAGGGAACTCTCAACTTCGGAGCCAAAATCTCTGCTCTGATCCTTCTCGCAACAAAGGATCAAAACATGGTCTGGAAAGACTGTGAGGAGACCCCTGTGAAGAGGCAGATGCTATTCTCAACAGCCAAGAAAGCTCAGGATGTGATTAGGAGTGTCTACACTCCGAAAGACAAGAGGAAAACTGTGAAAATAGTTGAAGAAAAAGATACAGCTGAGGAGCTGCCTCCAAAGCCAAAGCCAATCGACGAAAAAGCCGACCGTCGAGCTGTTGCGCTGGAACATGAAGGCAAGCTGGCCTACTGCTTTCAGAAGCTCATCGGAATGTTCCCTGAGGCGCGCGACATGCCGACTTTTGCTACGCTTGGGACTGAGCTGCTGTATCAGTTCAACATAATTTTCAGCCATTGGTATGTTAAGGAAGATACCATCCACATACACAGCTGGAACCAGCTCAAGGCTGATGAGTCGCGAATAAGGGATTACTTCAACTACACCAACCTGGAGGTTGCATACAACAATAAAATCGCACTGCTGACTCGTCGTCTGGACCTCAGCAAGGTGGAAGGAAGAGACACGAGGAAAACAACTGAACAAGATTGCGTCAATTTCCTGGACAACATGCTAACAAAATCTGTTGATTTTATAGATGATCTTGATGCAGCTGCAGCAGCAGCGAAGCAGGAAGAGGAAGAACTTCAACAGTACCTGGCAAATCGCCAAGCCATGGTCACTGTTGAACTGCCCACAACTTCTGACCAATCAGCTCCAGCTGATCAGCCAGCTCCCTCCACTGATGAAATTTGCGAGCTGATCGCTGAGAGGGTAAACCAACTGAGGAAGGAGATGCTTGCCAACATCCAACTCAACCAAGCAGATCAGCTGAGGATGATGGAAGCTCAGGATGAGAATGATGCGCTGAAGATGAAGCTGGATGAATTCTCAACATCCACCAGCCAAGACATCAATGCACTGAAGACAACCGTTCATGGAATCCGATCGGATCTGAACGTCTTCAAATCCATCTCCGATTCCAACATGGCCAAATCTCAACAAACTCAGGACGAAGAATGGGACTCTCGATTTGAATCCAGATGGGCTGAGTTCGTCGCTTTCCAAACAACGTAAGGATAAATTAATACCAAGGTTCGCAGGACCTTATAAGATTCTCGAGAAAATAGGACCGTTACTTATAGATTGGCCTTACCGCCAAATCTAGGAAGTGTCCCTAACATGTTTTCACATTTCACAATGAAGAAAAACACGTCTATAATCCTAAGCACGTTATAAGTCAGCAAGACGTTGTTCTTGAATCTGACTTAAGTTATGAAGAGAAGCCGATATCGATTTTGGATCGAAAAGCGCGAAAATTTAAGTAACCAAGTCGATTCGATTGGTAAAGATATTATAAGTTTATCACGAGCAAGAGGAAGCCAAGTGAGAGCTCGAAGAAGATTTCAGAAAGAAGTACCCCGAACAGTCTAAAGGAGATATGCAAATTTCGGACGAAATTTTTCGTAAGGGGGGTAGGATGTAAAACCCCGGAAAATTTCTACTGCGTTAAAAATTCAAAGTTAATAATAATTATGGCTTTGCACGCCTAATATCATGAAATTAAATTCTAAGATTTACGGTGAAATCCGTTTCCGAAAATAATTTTCAGAAATCGGACGAACGACTACTGTATTAGGGTTTTCGCATCCGTTAAGTTTTTCGCCCGAAAACTCGGAATCGAATTCCGTCAGAATTTAGATTCACTTTTTCTTCGAGACGAGTTCACCGGAGAAAGTTAATTTTTATGACTTTCCGGACGAAAATTGGACTGTGACGTCCCAACTTTTTCTCGGATTTTGAAAAACGAATTAGGTTTTCCGAGTACGTAAATTATTTCCAATCTAACGGACAAATTAGATTTCGTCAATTCCGTAACTAACTAGGAAAGTATTTCTCGACTTTTAAAACGACGTTTAAGAGCCGGAAACGAGATTTTTCGTCTAAATTATCCCTCTCCAAACATGTCCTAACGAGTCACCATTTCTTTGTGGGATATTTCTCTTACTTTATGACTCACTACATTAGTCATCATCCCTCCCTTATTCCTCCACATTACCGCCACCTTGCACACCTCTCTCTCTCATTTTTTTTTTCTTCTTCATTCATCCTCCATTGGAGCTTCAACCTCAAGCATTTAACTCTTGCATCTACCGATCATTTTCATTTCCGAATCCATAATACGAAAGGTAAGAACTTCGTCTATCATTTGAACCGAACAAATCTCTTTTTCCCCATTTTTATTTTTGTTCGAAAATTTAGAGGATGATTAGCATATGATTTCTTGATCGATACATGTTCTAGGATGATTAGAATCGAGTTCTACGGATCAAATCATGAAGAAAATCATACCTACATGTTCTAGGGTATTACTGAAAATTTGTAGAATTTGGGGATTTTGATTCATGCTCGATTTCCTCGTCGATTGAATGTTAGATTAGTGTTTCTTATGATGTTAATTGATCGTATGAATTGTTTTAGATTTTTCTAAAAATAAAATCCAAAACCTAAGAGACGAAGAAGGCTCGATTTAGGTTAGTAAATGTTATGATATGCTCGATTGTTTAATGGAAATGAGATATACGATGCATGAGGTCGAATATATATTAAATTGAGATTTTTCTAAAAATATTAGGTAAAGTATAAGAGACGAAAATCAATAAATAAACCGAGTTTGGTTGATGAGTTAAGGATATGGATCACTTACTAATGAGTCTTGATAGATGTCGGATAATGTTGTAGAATTTAATCGGATTCTATTAACGTTGAAATTTTGATAAGAAACGAAGCAACGAGCTTAAGTATCGATAGAAAAGTCGAACCAAGAAAATAATTGGATATTAATGAATCTTATCGTTAAGTGAACAAGTTCGTAGTTGACGACTTGATAATCCGAGTTATGAAATGATAGGTTATAATTGAAACCGAGAAATTAGGAATTGAATTAGTAACTTGATTTGGTTTAGTAATTGGTTAGTTTGAACGACGAGTTTTGATCGTCGTGTTTATAATCGAGAAATGGAAAGGGGTTTATCACGTATATTAATACGAGGTGACTGCCTTGGGTCAGTTTTTGTGCGAAAATAAAAGTGTTTAAGCTTTAATCGAACCTAGAAAAGCGTGCGTCGATTTTTATCAAGCATTAGGGTTCACTCGGCAGTTTTTGCGACGTTCCACGGAAACTGCGATATCTCCTAGGTCGTTAATCGGAATCGAGATCCGCGAATTGGAGAGTAAACTAGACACCCGTACCTTTGTTTTGGTATAAGTTTCGACCCCTGTTTCGCAATCCCCTGTTCTGGACAGACTTACTGACCTCGTGCAGTGCATGTTTAAAATGTAGTTTCTTAAGTTGAACTCTTCTCAACTTGAACTCTTTCGATCTTTTTAGTCATTTCAAGTTATCGACTACCTTCTTTCTACCGACCTAAAGTGTCGAGTACAGAACCGAGTGAGCGTCAAACAAGATGCGTTCGTATCTCGTTTCTTTTTTTAACTAAAAGAGTTTAGTTAGCGTGCAAATGCCTAAAACGTCTAAAGAACAAAAAACTTAATCCGATTATTTTCGTATTCGTTTATTGATTGCGATCGAGCTTTAAAGTATGATTTTTACGATGAAGGAGGAAGTCGAGACCAAGGTTAGGATGCAGACCAAAAGACGGAAGCACGTGTCTTGTTCTGTAAATCTATAAGGTGGGCTTTCCTATATATGAAATAAAACGAGCAATGCTCGAAAAGAAAAGTTATTTTATACATTGGTTCGAGCTAGTAGTTGGAATTGTGAAGTGAAAAATTATTTCATTTATAAAACAATGAAATAAAACCAAACTTCAAAATCACGCCTAGCTCACTTCTTGGTTCGAGCTAGTAGTTGGAAACCCTACCCTTTTACACACCCTTAAAAAGGTTGTTAGGATCCTACTCTTCCCGAAATTGAGTAGACAGGTTGATAAGTACCCGTAAACTTATCTGTAAGGTTGATAAGTACCCGCAAACTTATTTTAACGGTTGCAAAGCCCGCGTAAGCTTTGTGGTTCCAGTCCTAAAGAATTTGGACTGAGTTGTGTGGACTCACAACTCCCCGTGGACGTAGGAGTTCTCTCCGAACCACGTAAATCCTTTGTGTGTTTGTGTTTTTAGTTCAGTTATTTCTTGCATATCCAACTGACCAACTAACCAGCTCTCAAAACTGCATCTTTGCATTCTCAACTGATTTGGTTATTGACCGACCTTGCATCTGAGCGTAAGTTATTTTATACGAGTTATTTTTATCCACCACATTCCGCACAACACTACACTTCCAGCTGAGTATCCTTACTCAGTTGTGATTCCAGCTGAGTCGTATTACTCAGTTGTGATAATTTTTCGGGGGTTGTTTTAAAAATTCTTAACTGGTGTATTCCCTCCCCCCATACACCAGAACTCGTATCGGGACCATCAGAGTGGCCATTGCCGTGTCAGTGTATTATCTATGGAAGGAAAGAAATACACGAAGGTTTACTACTGCAACAAAGAAGAAAGCAAATACGGTGCTGAGATAATGCCAAATGGATATTGCAGGAAGAAGTCGAAGGGTGGCAAAGCTGCAAAGATTTTTGAGATTATAGAGTGATGTAGATGTTGCTGTGAGTTGTGTGTTTTTGATGTACTGGTTTGTTATGCATAGTTGGTGAAATAAAAATTAATTTACCAAAAAAAAAGATAATTATAAAAATTATACCAAAATATTATAGATTAAAATTGAAAAAAAAATATTAATTAATGGATTATGAGACACGGTGGACACCAAAACTAAGGCTCGAGAAACTTAAGTGATGATATTGTCATGTACTACTAAATATAGAGGAAAATGAGAAACGAGTTATTAGAAAAAAAAAAAGGATATTTGTTTTAAAGCATTTCAAGTTTCTACCTGAACGTATAAGTTTTACCTCACTTATCGACTGTGTTGAGCCGTTGTAGGAAATAAAAATATGGATCTTATTTGAAAAATGTTGTAAAATTAAAATTTACTAAGAGAAATATATGAACTTGAAGTCATAATCTATAAAATTTTAGAAGTCTGAGCTAGAAATTATAGATTCCCTTATTTGTTTATTTGTTTCTTTTGATGTGTGGCGCTAGAAGATAGCTTGAAGGACAGAAGGAGGGACTCAAAATGAAAAGCTGAGACTTGGAAGGATCGAGTTGCAAATCGAGCTCAAGTTTGTTAAGTGATAGCTGCATGGTGGTAGCATGCAGATCAAGGCCGTTGATCAATCAACGATGGAGATTAGGTGTTTTAAGTCGGAGTACCTCTGATTATAAGCTTAGTATAGGCATGAGAATCCTATCTTGTATCTGCAAAAGTTTAGAGAGAGAGAGAATTCGAAGGGGAAACATGAGTCATAGAGTGCAAATTGGGTAGAAAATTCTAGGGTTCATATTTCTGGGTTTCACTTGAAAGTTTATTATAATCTTTTGTTTCTTGATCAATAAGAAAGTGAGCTGACTCTCCCGTGGACGCAGGAGATTTCCCGAACTACGTAAATCGCTGCCTCATTTTACTGTTTTATTGTTATCACCATTGTTGAACAAGCTTAAGTTTTTAGTTCTTCACAACAATCATTTCACAGTTTTTGTTACCAAGTAACCTGGATGTTATAGTTTATTAAGATGATATTCCCTACTTACTTCAGAGTTACTCCATTAAATTACTATGAATTGTTTTAACAAAAATTAATTTTCAATTACACGAATTTTTAAAAATTTAATGTGTCGAAAAACTTTGAATATTAACAAAAATTTTCTTTTATTTTCAAACCAGCTTTATTTTTATTTTTAAATTTTTAATTATAATTATTAGTATTTTTCAATCATAACATTAGAATTTGATAAGTATAGTTAAAATTCATATATTATTTTAGCGGACGTTTATATCATTTCACAATTTTAAATTCAATTCGTTTCTTCTTCATCATTCATCATCGTCCTAAAACAACCATCACCACAATCGATCACCACGTAACTTCTACCACAGTAGCCGACTGCTGCCATGAGAACCACCAGAATCACAAAGCCCCACCACTACTCCTTGTTATCGATTGGTTGAAATCGATGATGGGAAATGAGGAACTTGCCAATACGACTTTGCGAGCCTTCATTTTCTCGAATTTAGTTTATTTAAAAAGAATAATTTAGGTTATAATAAGTAAATTGCCTAAGAAAAATAAAAGAATTATCATCTTCAAAAGAAAATTAAGGAAGTTACTGTAAAACCATAAAATATACTATTACATACTATTGTAGGCCATATAATTATTCTATTTGAAATATTCACATCATAACATAGTAGTATTTTTATCATAACCATACTATATACTTACATATTGCTTTAGAAAAACTAGTACTCCTTCCGACTCATTGATAATGTCCCTCTTTTCTTTTTTCGTCCGTCTCATTGATAATGTTCCCTTACCATAAGTGGAAATATTTAACCCTTCAAACTAGATGGGACCTACCATTTTCTCTTCTTTTACTCTTACTCCTTATAACCGTGCCCAAAAAATAGGGGATATTATCACTGGGTCGGAGGGAGTAATATGTATAACTATTAAATTTAAGGGTAATGATAATCGGACAACAGTTGTCCGGATAACTACGAATTTAAAGCTTGAAAACCGGACCCATCGATATTAATTAAACCCGTCGAATTTTTTATAATCTTGTTTTACTATCATATCCTTAATCCTCATTAACCATCCCTCACTCCATCAAACTACCCGTGTCACCCCCCTTTCCCCCCACCAAACTACACGTACGCCCCACCCTCTCCCTTCACCCACCCACCCACCCATGAAAAAAACAATCCGCACATAATTTATGTCATGAAGAAAAATTAAATAATTTGTGATGAAAAAAAATCGAAAATTAATATAGGAAATAAATCTTAACAAATCAAATTAATCTAAAAATCAAAATAAATCAAAAAATAAATAAAAAGCCGAAATCAATTTCGGATTTTAACCTAAAAATCTAGCATAATTTTCGGATAGGTAGAGATTTTGTATGAAAAAGGAAACAAAATAAAAATCAATCCAAAAATAAATATAATCGAAATCAATTTCGGATTTTAACCTAAAAATCTAGCATAATTTTAGGATAGGTGGAGATTTGGTATGAAAAAAGAAACAAAATAAAAACCAATCCAAAAATAAATCTTAAATCGAAATTTCAATTTTTCATGGCTTTGGTAGAAGTAAACGTGCTTGGGTTGGGGGAAGGAGGAAGATAAACGATGATTTGGAATTTCATATCATTATTCATGGATGGGTGGGTGGGTGGGGGTGGTGAAGGGAGAGGGTGGGGCGTACGTGTAGTTTGGGTGGGTGGGTGGGTGGGTGGGGGGATAGTAAAGATAGTTTGATGGGGTGAGAGATGATTAATAAGACTATCTGCAACGCTCTTCGAGCGAGGGTGCTTGAATGTTTCTCGAGACCCTCGTTGCTCGAGGCAGGTGCGTGGTGGCTTGAGAGGGCTCGAGCACAGCTCGTTGATTCGAGCATGTCTCGAGTGCTTTTTTTTTTTTTTTTTTCTTTTTCTTTATATTTATATATATATATTTTAATCTTAATTATTATAATAAATACTATTATTTTTACCTCACTCTTCCTTTCTTGTGCTGGTACACGAGGCATCTCCGAGATATCTTATTTATTATAATAAATACCACTATTTTTACCTCAATCAATGTAATTTTTTTTATTTGAATTAATGTAATGTAATTTTTATTAATGGAATTTTATGAATTAATTTAATTAAAATAGGGAATTGTTTAATATTAAAGATAGAGCACCCTTGGGATGCAGGGGTAGAGTGCTCTAAGGGTTGTGGATAGCCTAAGAATTAAGGATATAATAGTATAACAAGATTAAAAAAAATTCGACGGGTTTAATTAATATCGATGGGTCCGGTTTTTAAGCATTAAATCCGTAATTGTTCGGACAACTGTTGTCCGATTGTCATTATTGTAAATTTAATTGCCGTACGAATATTTTTAAGTGGGGGGATAGTACAGATAGTTTGATGGGGTGAGAGATGATTAATAAGACTATCTGCAACGCTCTTCGAGCAAGGGTGCTCGAATGTTTCTCGAGACCCTCGCTACTCGAGGCAGGTGCGTGGTGGCTTGAGAGGGCTCGAGCACAGCTCGTTGATTCGAGCATGTCTCGAGTGTTTTTTTTTTTCTTTATATTTATATATATTTTTTAATCTTAATTATTATAACAAATACTATTATTTTTACCTCATTCTTCATTTCTTGTGCTAGTACACGAGGCATCTCCGAGATATCTTATTTATTATAATAAATATCACTATTTTTACCTCAATCAATGTAATTTTTTTTATTTGAATCAATGTAATTTTTTTTTATTTGAATTAATGTAATGTAATTTTTATTAATGGAATTTTATGAATTAATTTAATTAAAATAGGGAATTGTTTAATATTAAAGATAGAGGACCCTTAGAGCACCCTTGGGATGCAGGGGTAGAGTGCTCTAAGGGTGCTCTAGTGCTAGAGCACCCTTAGAGCACCCTAAACGTGCTCTAAGGGTTGTGGATAGCCTAAGAATTAAGGATATAATAGTATAACAAGATTATAAAAAATTCGATGAGTTTAATTAATATCGATGGGTCCGATTTTTAAGCATTAAATCCGTAATTGTTCGGACAACTGTTGTCCGATTGTCATTATTGTAAATTTAATTGCCGTACGAATATTTTTAAGTATGTATTATGTATCTCATTTGTAAAATTACTAAGAAAAAGTTAGACATTTAAATAATAATTAATATTCGATAAAAATATGATAACAACAACAAATACTATTTCTTGACACTGTACCACCTTGACCAAGTCAAAATTAGAGTTCCCCCTTCCTCTCTCTGCCGCCGTGGTCGCCGACTGTGGACATGCCGTCAAACGGCCTTTCTATAACCTCTGCCGCGGCGACAGCCATGGCAATCCAATACACCGGCTACCGCGATTCCTCCGTTCCCCACACCAGCACCTTCAACAACTCTTCACGGCTGGCTCAGCGCCGCCGGAGGTGGAAGCAAGAGAAGCTTTGATATCCGAGCGATTGCAGCATGTCGGCCGTGGTGAGGATGGATTACCCATTGACAGAAGAAGAAGAAGCCAGAAATTTCTCATTCACACTTATTTTGAAGCACGCGTTTGGATAATGTATCGTCGAATCGACTCCGAACTCTGCAACTTTTTCGAAACGTAGCGATGAATTATTGTTTTTGACTTTTTCCAGTTGTTTCAAATCGAAGCCTTTTCTGCAGATCTCAAAGCAATGCAATGCTTCAGGAGATTGTTTGTGTCTCGAGAAAGGAATCTAGTAAGCTCCACTCTCTCTCTCTCTTGCTTAAGGACTCTTCTATCTTTACTCTTCAAATATTACTATAATCATAAATAAATTCGAATCTTTTCAATCAAAGTCAATAGGATTTTAGGACTAGAATAATATAATGAAAGTCGTCGATTCCAGCCAAAAAAGTAGCATGTTTACTACATAAAGGAAGAATCTACTTTGAGTATGAAGCTGTTTAGAATTTGATTGTTTATTAAGAAAGCCAAAAGATGATCAAGTCAATGAGATATGAAAAACCTTCATCCTTATTTTCGATTTGGATTTGGATTTACATTTTCTTCCCAGAATATAGAAATGAGACTTATTTTGTGATCAAATAGACTTGCTTGTGAATGACATTAGTAGAAAACAATCAAAGGTAGCAAAAGAGAGCTGTAGTTGTGCATGTGAACAAGCTAACTTGTGCTACTTTAGCCAAACTCCACGGCCAAGTTGTTGATAATGGTAGCTATAAATGCTTGGATTTGATGTGCAGATAGGAGTATCATTTTCCAGAAACAAGAAAGAAATAATAAGTTTGAGCCGTATTCAGAAAGTTGTAAGTAATGGAGACGAGGAGGCTGTGTGTGTTGCTGGCATTCCTCCTGTTGTTCGTCTCAATGGAGGTCGGTAGCATTCTTGCCCAAAGCAACGGGAATGCCAACGGCAATGGCAATAATGGAGGCAAGAATGGAAATGCCAATGGGAATGGCAACGATGGAGGAAAGAATGGAAATGCCAACGGGAATGGGAATGGTGGAGGAAAGAATGGAAATGCCAACGGGAATGGCAACGATGGAGGCAAGAACGGAAACGCCAACGGGAATGGCAACGACGGAGGCAAAAACGGAAATGCCAACGGTAATGGCAATGGTGGAGGCAAAAACGGAAATGCCAACGGTAATGGCAATGGTGGAGGCAAGAATGGAAATGCCAACGGGAATGGGAATGGTGGAGGGAGCAATGGAAATGCCAACGGGAATGGGAATGGTGGAGGGAGCAATGGAAATGCCAACGGGAATGGTAACGGTGGAGGCAGCAACGGAAATGGCAGCGGTAATGGAAACAGTGGAGGCAACAACGGAAACGGTAATGGGAATGGAAACATTGGAGGCAACAACGGAAATGGAAACGGAAATGTAAACATCGGAGGCAACAATGGAAACGGCAATGGGAATGGAAACAGTGGAGGCAACAATGGAAATGGCAACGGGAACGGAAACAGTGGAGGCAACAACGGCAATGGCAACGGGAATGGAAACAGTGGAGGCAACAATGGAAATGGTAATGGCAATGGGAATGGAAACGGCAACAGCAACGCTAGTGCGGCCAATGGCGCTCAACGAAAGAGGCCTCCTTATGATGCGGCATCGACTAATTATGTGGTCGTATCCCCATTGCCGAACTCAGGGCAGGAAAGAGCTTTCTGCCAAGCTAGGGGGAAATGCCTCTATAAGATCCTCACCTGCCCCGCCGAGTGCCCCGAGAGGAAGCCCAAGAAGAACAAGAGAAACAAGGGATGCTTCGTCGACTGCAGTAGCAAGTGTGAAGTCACTTGCAAATGTAAGTCCTTTTTATTCTTGTTTTCGTTTTCATGCAACGGACTCCGCTAGCAACTACTTGATGCTCATATTGCCAAAATGGAAATTTACTGAGAGAATATTCTGTTTCTTTGGCAGGGAGAAGACCTAAGTGCAACGGCTACGGTTCCTTATGTTACGATCCACGTTTTGTGGGTGGCGATGGCGTTATGTTCTACTTCCATGGATCAAAGGGCAGCGATTACGCCATTGTCTCTGATAAAAACCTCCACATCAACGCTCATCTCATCGGCACCCGGCCTCAGGGTAGGACTCGTGACTACACATGGGTTCAAGCTCTCTCTCTCATGTTTGATTCCCACACACTACTCATAGCAGCCAAGAAAGTCACACATTGGAAAGACAATGTGGACGCACTTGCTGTCAAGTGGAATGGCGACTCCATCAGCATCCCCACGGATGGGGAGGCTGAATGGAGGGTCGACGCTGGAGAAAGAGAAGTCATAGTCGAGAGGACGGATGATGTCAACACTGTGAGAGTGACCGTATCAGGACTGGTGGAACTAGACATAAAGGTGACACCAATTGGAGAAGAAGAAAACAGGGTTCATAACTATCAGTTACCTTCGGGTGATGCATATGCTCATCTGGAGACGCAGTTCAAGTTCTTGGATTTGTCGGAGGATGTCGAGGGAGTTCTGGGGAAGACTTATAGGCCGGGATTTGTAAGTCCGGTCAAGAGAGGGGTGCCAATGCCGATGATGGGAGGAGAAGACAAGTATTTCACTCCGTCGCTGTATTCACCTTCCTGCAACTTTTGCATTTTTCAGAGGTCTTCTTCAGATGCAGTTGCTGTAGCCTGATTTTGAGGTTGCAAACTATTAAGATTTTTATCAATAATTGTGCCATTTTCATCTATTTAATTTGGTTGCTTACTAATAGTTTTATTTCCAGAAATTGTAATTAAGATACAATAACTGTTGCCTTCGGGCGACTTAATTTATTTTTACATCTTTCTAACCCAAAGGAAGTTGTGCTTTTGAATGTAACTTAAAAGAGGGTTTCTCTCGATATCGATATCGATGTTTAGTATTTTCAATTTCTTGATAGCCTTTCGTTAATCAGATAAACCTTACATTTCCAATGCTGTGAGCCGACATATTATAACTAAATTGATTGAAGCAATAAGATTTTTTATTGCCATTATATAAGTGAAAGTACAAATTGCCTCGAAATTTCGTCATCTTATTCAGATTTTGGTTGTAGTAATTGAATCGAAGCTAGGGTGAGTCCAGTGAATACTGATCGATACATAAGTCCAGTATCTAATACAATAATTTGAATTGTATAAAAAAATGCAAAAATGCACTATATAAGACCACCCACAGCGGGTGTCTCGTCGGCGGTCTCGAGACACCGCCGTCGACGAGACACCCCGATGCAGCAGGTGGTGGCTCGAGACCGTCTCGTCGCGATGAGACAGTCTCGAGATGGCGCGTGCAGCTCACGCGATTCCGATTTTTATTATTTTTTTTTTAACACGCCAAAAATAAAAAATAAAAATAAAAATTGGCAGAAAACGGTAAAAATCCAACGGGCAAATGTTTCAAACGGCTATATAGCCGATTTTTCTTTTTTTTTTTTTTTTTTTGCAATTCATCCCTATAAATACCAACCTCCATACCACAAATTATTCCACATCAAATTTACCTTCCTCCTCTTTTTCTCTCTAATTTTCGCTCAAATTTCTTGCAAAAAAAAAATATCTTCGTCGTCCGACTCGTCAACCGGCTACTCTTCCCATGGCACCGACGACGAGGTTATGTCGATGGTGACCAACCTCCAAGCTGCTGCGGCTCGGCTCATCGCCAAAAAGAAAAAAAAGAAGGCAAAGAGGACGGTCGTAAACCGCGATCGGGAGGCGGCCCTGCAGCAGTTGATGGCCGACTATTTCAACGACAACCCGACGTACGGGCCAATTTTTTTTCGCCGGCGTTTTCGGATCTGTTCTTGAGGATTTGCGAGGCGTTGGAGCAGAATGTGAGATATTTCCAGCACAGGCAAGATGCAACCGGCAAATGGGGCCTCACGTCGGTGCAAAAGTGCACAATGGCCATTCGTCAACTAGCCACCGGTGGAGCGCCAGATGTTTTCGACGAATATTTGAAGATCGGCGATAACACCGGCCGTCTTTGCCTCCGGAAGTTCTGCCGAGGTATCATCGACCTATTCGGTGACGTGTATTTGAGGAGGCCAAATGCACAAGACACGACTCGGCTGCTGCAAATGCACGAGGAGAGGCACGACTTTCCAGGGATGCTCGGTAGCCTGGACTACATGCACTGGATATGGAGGAATTGCCCGAAGGCGTGGTCGGCTGCCTACACTCGAGGAGATATAGGCGCGCCTTCCTTGATTCATGAGGCGGTGGCGTCTCAAGACTTATGGATCTGGCACGCCTTCTTTGGAGTAGCCGGCTCCAACAACGATATCAACATGCTCAATCAGTCTCCCATATTTTCGGACGTGCTTGAGGAACGTGCTCCGCCGTGCAAATACACAGTGAACGGAAGGTCCTACGACGGCGGTTACTACTTAACCGATGGGATCTACCCGGAATGGGCTGCCTTGATCAAGGCTCCTCCGATTGCAGTTGATGACAAGGCGGCGCGCTTCAAGAAGATGCAGGAAGCGGCGAGGAAAGATATCGAACGGGCCTTTGGTGTTCTTCAGGCCCGTTGGGGAATTATCCGGAACCCGGCGCGGGGCTGGTACGTACCGCACCTCCGCAACATCATGTTTGCGTGCATTATTTTGCACAACATGATCATTGAAGACGAGAGGGGGATGCCGAGAACTGAAGAGAGGACACAGAAACTAGTTCGAGTAGTAATGTTACTCATGTCCCCTACCCGCAATCATGGAAGAATTTCATCAAACGGGACGCCGCATTAAGAGATGTGAGGAGGCACCATCGGCTCACAAATGATTTGATCGAGCATCTTTGGAGCCGATTTGGAGCTGTTGACGAGTAGGATGTTTTTATTTTTTTTTATTTCAATTAATGTAATGTTTTTATTTGTTTTATTTCAATTAATGTATTGTACTAGTTATCTGTTTAAATTAATGAAAATTTCAACTTTTCTTATTAAAAATAATGCAAAATAAAAATTCAGAAAATCCTTAGAGACAGCCCTTAGAGACAGCCCCACTGCAGCTCACTGTCTCTATCTCCAAAAAATCCTTAGAGATACCCCTTAGAGACACTACCACTGCAGGTAGTCTAAGATGGATGAACCTTAATTAATAATTGTAATATTATACTAAAATATTATGGATTGAAATTGAAGGAAATGTAATATTATACTCAAATATTATGGATTGAAATTAAAGGAAATTATGACAAAAATATAATTAAATAGAGATTATCGTATGGGACACAGTAGGACACTAAAATTGGGGAAAGAGGAAAGTGATATATCTGTGTATCAATTTTATAAATCATCACCTTTTTAGACTTTTTTTATTCAATAAGATGAGACATTTTTTTAGTACACTGATTACGTACGTACGTTGTGATATGATCACATCTCAAATGGAATTGTAACATCACCGAACATCATGTTCCGATAGAGAGCGTCTCCAATTTATACTACAAACGGATTTTGCAGTGAACTGAATCAAGAATGCTCTCCAACCCTATGGCAAACGCAACACTAATTTATTTTTCTTTTTCCTTTTTTGTTATTTTTTTTTCTCTTCGCCAAACGTATTTAATTTGATTTTTAGTTTGGACTATTTCATTTCATTAAACTCAATGAAGGGGCCAAAATTAAATGGATATCAACTCGCAATGCAGAATAATCCGTCGTAGATAGCAACAAAATTTCAGGTAGTCGTCCGCAAAATAATCCATTGCTATCTTTATTTTGTCTTCTTCTTCTTCATCTAATATATATATATATTACTCCAAATTTACTCAAGAAAAGATATATAGTCATTATGAAAACAAATTACATTGAAATTAATAACAAAATACAGTAAATACTATATGAAGGTGGTGTTGAGGCAACATTTATTATACTAGATAAAATTCCCAAAACAAGCAAGGTATTAGGTTGAGGTTGATTATTGAAATGAATGATGAGTTGCAAAAAAGCATGAAATTAATGAATCAAGGCCTCTGAAACACACACATCTTGCAGGAAGAGGAATAGAGCGACGGAGTCCGGTACTTATCCTCGCCTCCCATGATGGGCATGGCCACTCCTCTCTTCACCGGGCTCACGTACCCGTCTCTATACGTCTTCCCGAGCACCCCCTCCACTTCCTCCGACAGCCCCCAGAATCGGAAGGTCACCTCTAGATGAGCAAACACATCATCCTTGGGCACCTCGTAGTGATGAACCCTATTCTCCTTCTCTCCGATCGGAGCAACCCTAATTTCCATCTCCACCAATCCCGACACCGTCGCCCTCACCGTGTTCACGTCCACGGTCCTCTCCACGCCGATCTCCCTCCCTTCGCTGCTGGTCTTCCACTCTCCCTCGCCCGGGACGGTGACGGAGGCGCCGTTCCACTTGACGATCAGGGCGTCGGCGGCGTCGTCCCAGTGGGAGACTCGCTTGGCGCCGAGGACTAGGGTGTTGGAGTCGAACATGAGAGAGAGAGCTTGCACCCACGTGAAGTCGCGCGTGCGCCCGGCGGGCCGGTTGCCGATGAAGTGGGCGTTGATGTGGAGCTTCTTGTCGGACACGACGGCGAAGTCGTGGCCTTTCGATCCGTGGAAGTAGAACATGACGCCGTCGCCGCCGATGAAGCGGGGATCGTAGCAGATTGAACCTTGCTCGTTGCAGTTGGGCTTCCTCCCTGCACATACAAATTTTACCATTAATTCTCATACAAAAACTATGCAAGTTAAATTATTATCCTAAATTAAAAATAAAGGTTGTTTACACTTTTGCCCTTCAAAATTAGGCTGATTCCATTCTACATGACATGAACCACATAAACAAATTTAAAGAATTTGGCCATGATTAGAAAATAAAAATTAATCATAGATTTAAAACCATCTATTATTGGCTCACAACTGTCCATATATTGCATGTCATGCACGATGGAATTAGCTCTTATATTCTGTCCATTTTTCAGAAGTCAAACAAACTTTTTGACTATAATTATCAACCTGTCCAACCCAGCTTGACTTGAGATCGGTATGAGTCTGCCCATAATCAACTCTTAGATTATGATTCGTTGGATAGGGCCAATTGATAATTTTACTTTCAATTTCTACATGTTAGTATCTACCAAATGTATTTCATTTTCGAATCTAGACCTTTTTCAGTATTCGATAGTCTCAATTGGCCATCAATACTAGCATAGCCTATTAGCCATAAGTGGTTCATGATTGCCAAATCCAACTATCATATACCCAAAAAGTAGACTTCTCTATACTTAAAAATTAAATGAATTAAATCGAGTAGTAATATGTCAAAACGAAAGTGTATAAATAAATTAATTATGAAAATGGAGTGAGTTAAGTCGAGAGGGAGTGTACGTACATTTGCAGGTGGCTCGGCATCTGCTGCTGCAGTCGACGAAGCATCCCTTTTGCTTCTTGTTATTCTTCGGCTTCTTCTCCGGGCAGTCGGCCGGGCAGGTCAGCATCTTCTGCTGGCATGCTCCCACTCTCAGGCACTTTGCTCTTTGCTGCCCCGATTCCGCCGCCGATACTTCTTCATAATCACCACCGCGCCGAGCTGGCGGCGCCGGCGCCGGCTTCCTCGGCCGTTTCTGGCCCTTGCCTTCATCCTTTTCTACTCCGCCCCCCTTGTCATTTCCATCATTACCGCCGGCGTTTCCATTTCCGCCCTGCCCGTTCCCGTCATTCTCGCCGCCGTTTCCCTGATTCTCGCCGTCGTCACCGTTGTCTCCTGGGAGTTCGCCATCCCAGTTACCATTTCCGTTGCCGTTGCCGTTGCCATTGCCGTTGCCGTTACCGTTACCGTTTCCGTTTCCGTTGCCACTGCTGCCTCCCGTATTTCCATTACCGTTGCCGTTTCCGTTATTGCCTCCGGCGTTGCCATTCCCATTGCCGTTGCCATTGTTGTCTCCCAAGTTACCGTTGCCATTGCCGTTTCCGTTGTTGCCACCGTCGTTACCATTTCCGTTGCCGTTGCCGTTGTTGCCTTCGAGACTTCCGTTACCGTTGCCGTTGCCGCTGGTTTGGTCATCGCCGTTGCCATATCCGTTGCCCTCGCCTTGAGCAACAATGGTGCCCACAAACAGCACGAGGATGGCTATTAAAATGCACACCTTCCTCGCCTCCATTTCTCTCGATTTACTATTATGATATATATGAAGATGAAGATGATAGTGGAACTGGAACTGGAACTGGAACTACTGAAGTTGAATACCACATTCGAGTAAATATTTATAGGCTAGTAGAAATGCATGAGCGTGGAATTTAGCTAAAGTAGCAAAATTGTAGGAGATTGACTGACTTTCTACATTGTAAAGAAAAGCTGAGAAAACAGCTAAGTATTAATTTAGGTTACCTTTGATTGTATCTGGAGCAAACTTGTGGTCGAGTAGTCGCACGTAAGTAAGTGCCATATTTTATTTTGACTTCATCCAAACAACAAAAAAAAAAAATTAATAAAAGAATCTAATGAATTATTATCGTGAAGAAATATACTGAGAAAGTAATCTACAGAGAATAGCATAAATTAATTTCTAGACTTAAAATAAAAATAATCTGTGAAATAAAAAAACTGATGAACCGAGGAAGTTTTAAAATCTATATCTATATCTATTCTATACTTATTATATAAAAAAAGAGCTTTGTTTTACAAAATTTTAATCGTCTAAAATATCCTTACTACTTATCAAAATTAAGGGCAATAACGTAATATAAGATATAATAAGTAGGGATTTGATTCGTGGACAAAGAGAGTATATATTATCAATAAGGTAAGTTTGTATTTCTTACTTTTACTTTATTTACTATCCTTTGTCATTGGTGGTCCCACCTCACAATAACTTTATTCCTACTTTTTAGTCATCACAACAACTTTATTCCCACTTTTTGATTAATACCACCTTTTTTTGTCAATACCACCTTTTTTTCATTACCACTATCTTTTTGTCATTATCCTATTACCCCTACATTCTAACTTTTATCCCACTTAAAATAACTTTATCAGCTTTCTTATTTTCTGTGTCGGAACCCAAATGGGGATATGATTCATGGACAGAGGGAGTATTATTTACCTTATATAATATTATGATATGAAAGAAATATAAGTGATATAATTAATATATCTATTATGTAGCCTTTTTTTCTTTACTTTTGCAACTGCAAGTTGCCTCCAATCTTCCAACATGGCAACTTAAAATTCTTAAATATTTTTTAGGTTTAATCAATCCGTGTAAATTATTTAATCTTTTCGAGGTACCAAAACTTGGCGCTGATTCTATTCCCACTCATGGTCCATCAAAAAGGTCTATTGGATCTGCATATTTCAAAACGTATAATGTATATTCATGATAAAGGTAATTTCTCTATACATATACTTGTGCGGTATACTATCTATTTTTTTGTTAATATATTTTTTATTCTCGACAGAAGTAAGAAGAAGCCACTTTATTAATGCAAAGAAAGCAATGATGAAAAAAGAACAACTTTATTAATTCTTTTTATATATATATCTTAATTTTTTTCACCAATTTTTTTAACACAATTTCTTAATTCAAAGAGAGCAACAATTTAAAGAAGAGTCATATATCTTTAGGACTGAATTGTTCAGGTTTCATTTTCTAAGATAAGTTGCTTCTTTTTTCTTTTCTCAATCTTGTTTGTTATTGATAACTCTTTTTCTTTTGGATTATGTTGTATGATTGTTCAAAATTTGATTTAATGAGTTTAATTTTGAAAGAACAAAAAAAGTGAAAGCTTTAAGATTTGTTCTTTTTTCACTTTAGGAAGATCATAATGATATCGTTGTATGAGATGAACGGTTTATTTATGTCTAAAGATTACGGAGATAGCTGCATTTTTCTTTTGTTCTATGTTATTAAAAGTTGACAATATATGATTATGACCATATTTTGTTGTTTTACATGACTAGACAATTCTAAAAATTCTTACAAGCCGAGATAAAAACAAAATAATTGTATGAGTATCATAAGTTGGCAATAAGTATTCTTTTGTTTAAAGATATGGATGAAATTTAATTTGCTCAACGTTCTTCTTTCATTTTAATATAAGCATGCATTTTGTGGTCTACATTGTGCCGTAGTTAAAGCCAGCTAGAATGATATGAAGAGATTGAAATTAATTGTATGTTCTTAATTAATAGAATGATGAATTGACATATATAAAAAATTTTGAAATTAGACAATGATAATAATGTGTAATTTTTTTTAGAATGTGTTTTCTTCATGCAACGAATGCAAAAACAGCGATATCAATCTACTTGAAGAGAATAGTTTCTTTTTCAGAGTAAGCACTTGATAAGATTTGTATATTTTATTTTGAACTCTAAAATCAAATGGCTAATTAGTGTGAATTATGAGCTTTATTTTGAACTTTGTAATAATTATTGTTTTTAACGTGCGAGTGCACGTTAATTATACTAATTTGATAAAAAAAAAAAAAAAAAAGTAGCTTGGGAAACAACCAATAAGGTAAAAAGGAGAGCAATTTGCATTTGCAATTCAGGTACTGTTGAGTGCAAAATATGTTCTCTCTCTCTTCACCGATACATCAGCCAAACTTTATAAGCTTCAACGTGTATACAGTTGGTGTAACGTGATCGATTTGCATGGAATCACTTGCAAATGTAAACCTATATTTAAACTATTGTAAAACTTGAATTACATTTCATGTTTATTTTTGAAGGAGAAAGCCAAGCGCAATGGCAACAAATGCTCATGTGTTATAATCTGAGTTGAGTGATGCATGATGACAATGTCAGTGCCATGTCATGTCGTTTTTCAAATTAAAACTCGTATCGTGCTCAAATGCTCATAATTAAGTGTGACCTTATGAAAATTTAAGAAATTTTGTGGGAAGTCGAGTATAGAAAAGTCGTCCTCTCGGATGAACGCCACGTGTAAAGTATAATGATTTTGGTAAAACAAGACATGATTTTTGTCTAAAAAGTTGTTGAAAAAGTTGTCAGTGATTGACCTTGTATCGCCGTGAGCAATTATTTCAATTTTCTTAATGTTTTGACATTGCCAAAAAAATTATTATAATTTACGCATTAATATCAACTAATAAAAACTTCGACCTGAATCGTAATCTCAAATTTTCTTGAGAAATTTTGATTTTTGAGAGTATAGAGAATAATAGAGTGAGAGAGATGAAGTTGAATTGTAAAAGTATAAAATTGAACTTTGGTCAGATGCGTCAGAAGGAATGCAAACTATAATTTTTTTACACAAAAAACTTCCTTGCATATGGTTGCATTCTATGCAACCGGTTCTTACCCAGCTGACTCGACCCACTTCATAAAATATATAACATATTTTCTATTTTTTTTTCAGAAAATTATTCTAGGTTTTTCTTCGTTCTCCGCCTCCTCTCTTCTTTTCTCCTTCTTCTCTATTTTCTCTCCAATTCACCACCGATTCTCCGTTGATACTTCGCCGATTTCCCGTTGTTTCTACGTTTCCAGTCATCATCTGTGGTCCGTTGTTTGTAGTTGTTCGATTCCGGCATCGTCTTAAGGTTTGTTCAAACCCTAGTTCTCAGCGTGAATGTCTTCGTATTTTCTCTCGATTTTCCTCCGATTTACTAGTTTCTGATTCTCTATTTTCCAATCTACAAGACTTCTGCATTTTCCCTTTGCGTTATTTTCTGATTCTCGATACTTAGTCATTGTTTCTTTTTACTTTTGTATTTCTGTAAACTGTATTTCTTATTATTTGCGATTAAATCTGTGTCCCTTTGCGCTTCTAGGCCGTTCTTCGCCGTCGATTTGGCCGTTATTTTGTTTGGTTTTTTTCAATTTCAAGTATTACATTTTGTTTTAATCTGATTTTAGATTTAGGGTTTTTTATTCTTTAAACTTATAACTTGATCTTCATCTTTGAACTATCTTGTTGTTTGTATGGAGTTATCATCCATTATCTTTGATGAGTCCATATTTTGTTTCTTTTTAGTGTTGGTCTTAGGTAGTTTAGATCGAGTCTTTTTGTGTGTTTTGTCTAGTTTCTATGTCTGGGAGGACATATTTTGGGCAGGAGGATGTCTGCTGCCTTGCAGGTGGAAATTGGGCAATACAGGAAAAAGAAGCAGCATTTGTGGAAGCAGGTCAGGGAGAGCCATATTGATCAAGACATATAGGAGGAGTGTTTTGGTCAACAGACGAGTTTCTCTCCTAGGTTTAGAAGGATAAGGAAAAGATGATCTAACTTAAATATCTTTCCTTATCCGACTAGATTTAGGATCCGCAAGGGATCTCTTGGAGATAGACGTGACTTACCTTGTTGGGGTCGAGCTTATCAAGTGTTACTTGCATCCCAAGGTAGCTCATGGATTCCTTCCATGTTAAGGACTAGGGGGCCCAAACCCTAAGCACTCGCCTATGTATATCGAAGCCCTACTGCTGCAATCATATGCCGTCTTTTATGCTTATTTTTCCTGTAATTTCATCGAGAGTTTGTGAGGAGAAAAACAAGTCCTACGAGCATACTTTTATTCGTACTTTGTTATTCGGCACTTTTGGCCGTGTTAAGTTTCTGCACGTATTTCGTAAGTTTTAATATAGTGTTTCTGATTTTCTTCAATTTGAATGTTTGTTACTTTATGATAATGTATAGCTAAACTTTTATACTTGGTCTAGGCAAGACAGTTAAGTGTTAACCTATGCTTGAGAGGTCTAAATTGTGCTAGATAATTGCATGCATGTGTTCCCATAATGTTAATGAGCTTGTTCAAATATGAGATAATACGAATAAGAGATTAATAGGCCGTTAATCACTTAGGACATATTAGATCACCAATCAATTGAGAAGTAGAAGTGTTTTCCACATCTTCTTAGTTAAGATCGATTAGCATTAGAGGAAGGTGTCTACCCTATTGGGCTAGACGTGATGATTCCTTATTGGGCCTTTTTAGAGATAAATGCTCATTGGGTAAGAACTGAACGATGACTCCGACAGAGGTATTGCCCAAGGTAGGGAGCCGGCGGAACGTTGCCAACTAAGTAAGGATAGGTAAGGAAAGGGTTTGTTGAGAGCGTGACGAGTAAAAAGGGATCTCGGCATTCAAGTCCCATAACTAACGATGAATGCATGTGATGAATATATTTGCACCAATGACCAAGCTAGGGTTTTCACTTAACAATGTCTAGATCCAGACCAAGTTTCTTTTATTATTGATCAAGTTCTCTGTTTACTTTTCAGTGTTTTATTGAGTTCTCGAATTGGGCAAGAGAGCCCTACTGACCAAGATAGCAAAACCAACTTTTCTGAACATGTGGAGGAGGTTTCAAGAGATAGTAACATTCAACTCCTTGTGAATCGACCCTGTACTTACTTGCTAACTATATAGCTGTGAGGATAGGCTACAAATTCATTTTGAGAGTGCGAACGACAGCCTCGTCAATCTTGTCTGATTCTCAAAGGTAATACTCATATTTACTGAAAGTAAACGTTACTGTGATGAAATGTATAATTTATTTCTGTGACTGTTTCTTGTATTTTTTGAGCTATTTTTCCTTCAAACATGTGTGTTTTAGTTTATATTTTCATGATTTTGGAGTTTCGTAAATTTTTATTATGAAAATTAATACTTATAATGAATAAAAGTATGCTCTGTTATGAAGTAAATTGTAAAGTAAAGTATGCTCAATTTAGTACTTTATATTATCAAAAGTATTATTTATATGGAATAAAAGTAATTTTCCCTTTGAGATAAAGTATCATTTTTTATTCATATAGAGTGATATATGGATTTTGGTTGATCATGCCTTTTATGTTAATTGCCTTTACAGATTTGATATCATGGTGAAGAAGAGATCTACTAAGGGGAAAGAGATTGTTTTATCTTCTTCCAGGACCAGTCCTCGTGTTAAGTAATTATTTCTATATTTCGTGTAGTGTGTTTAGTAAGCGGAAGAGGGAATCTGATGTTGTAATCAAAAGGAAAGAGGAGGTGCAGGTTGTTATCAAAGAAGAAAGGTATATATTGTTTTAATCATTTGTAGTTTTCAGTATGTGTTGTTGATTTTATTTTATAGAGCATCTTCATATGTTTGATGTCTACATTGTTTTTTTTTGCAGCTATCATATTAAAACAAAACCGGCAAAACTATGTCCACTTGATTTTAGTGTTGAATGATCAACAGAAAGAATCAATTAGACGAGTAGGTTTTGACGGTATTTTGTTTATGACTGACTGGAAATATGTGGGGCGGAGTAATGTGATGTGGTTTGTTGAAAATTTTAACCCTATTTTCCGTGTAATTAGATTTAAGGGTGGGCACAATCTTGTTGTTAGGCCTGCAGATATCCAAGATTTATTTCTTTAACCTAGGCCTGTTAATAGTGATTGTAAGGTTGTTTCTTATGAGAGAAATGATGAATCGGAACCTGTTTTGACTGAAAATTTTAAGCGAAGATTTGGTTTGGTAGGTTCAGTTACCCACAAGTCAATCTATGATTTGCTGTCCAATCAAAATGATGCTAGATTCAGGGATGGGGGTGATGACTTTGTTATATTGTTCATCCTTTATGCCTTTTCTACATTTCTTGGCCCTACTGCAAATACTTCTAGTTGATTTCAGTCTTTGCAAGTCTCTTTTCAATGTTGGTAGCATTCCAAATCTTGATTGGTGTTCATTTGTTCTTGACAAACTCTGTAAAGCACTGGATTCTTATAAACTGAGTCATTATAGTGCGATAAGTGGGTGTGTGTTGGTTCTTCCATTACTTTATTTTCACCAATTCCAGTGAAAAGGTATTCCTGAGCCTTACACCTTGCCACTTATAAGGCATTGGACAAGTACAAAATTTAACACTAGAATTAAGGATGAGTGCAGTAGTAATAGTGATTTTTGTAGTGGTGATTGGCTTTTAGGTGTCTTTCCTGTTAGTTCTCATGTTAGGGTAGACGAGCATGTTGTTGATAGAAGGCCAGATGTTTCTAAGAAAGAAGATCCAGTTCGTGATGATGATCAAGATGTTGCTCCAGAAATTCCTCCTGACCATATTATGTACGAGATTCCTCCTGGTGAGAAATCTGACTAAGATATCAACTCTATTTCAAACAATGTAAGTTTATTTACTCTTCTAATAATTTTGCTTTTATTTCTATATTTTTTATATTTAACTTAATTACTTCCTTCACTTTTGTAGGACTTGCAAAGATCATTTTTGATCTTGCAGCGTGACATAAATGTTGTTGTTTACAAGCACAAGGAGAGAATTGAAGCATTCAAGAGAGACAATTCTCAGGAAAATACTCAGTTTGGAGTAGCTGGCTCGTTTCCCACTTCTTACTCTTGTGATAACGATCCATATTGGAATGATGAAACGCTCAGAATCTGCGATGAATTGGTTGCCCAGCTGGAGAATGTAAGGAAGGAGAAGATGATGAAGAATGATAATGAGACATCTGAGATTCCTCATGTGCATTCTGCAGAACCAGCACCTGTGGATGAGGTGTTGGAGGATCTTAACACAAATACTGAAGAATGTTTGACAAGTAAGTTGATACTGTATTTTTTTCAATTTTTTGTTTCTTATTTATCTATGAATTTATTTTTACATCTTTTTCAACAGGAGATGTTGAGAATGTTCAGACTCATTCTGTTGTTGATGATCAATATCCAGATGATGATCAGGAACAGAAAAAGGTGAAGAATAAGAAGAAAAGGATGAGGGATCCTGACATGCCAGTTTTGAACTTCTCAGCGATTATTCATCTTCATCCTCTGATTCAGAGTGTCCTGTTCCTCCAATTGGTATTTCTTTTATGCTTCTTTATTACGTTGTTGGGAAATTTAGTAAAGTTTTGATTGATTCCAAAACCAACTGACCCCAACCGAGTAGATGTTGCCATATCCTAATGTTAGTATTTAAGCTCGCTGTTTGAGCAATGTTCAGATTTTACCTTTACAGGACTCCAGCTGAAGACGGCAATATGGCTATACTCGGATAGAACTTCGGATGGAAATTCGGATATAGAACATCGGATGAAAGAAAACATCTGAGTAATCAACTGTTTGTCAGATGTGACAATCCACCTGATCAGATGGAACATCAGTTGCAGGACTCAATCTGATAAATCGACAGCATGAAGTTCAAGGCAGCTGAGGGTTCAACTATTCCTCTTCAGACAGAATGTCAGATGAAGGTAGCAATCAGATGGAACATCAGCTGAAGACCACTCGGATGAAATTTGAATTTCAAATAGGAAGTCACGTGAAGGTTTGACGTTCTATCATTACCTCATTTGGCCCAACACAAGGTTGTCTCAGAAGGAAAGCAGAAGTTCACAGTTGCCAAATCGGAAAAATCTGCAGAGATGAGAGACAAGCCATCACTTTCACAGAATAGAGATCAACGGCTCCTCCAACGGCTAGTTGATTCTCACCGCCTATAAATAGAGGCATTCATTCATTCATCAAGATAGAGAAGACACAAGAGATAGAAGAGACAGAAGAGCGAAAGAACGACGATATATTGCGCACAAGCTAAACTGCACTTATTCTCTTTCTAAGAACATCACCAGCTGAGAGTTCATAGAGAGTTAGAATCTGTCTTGGTGTTTTCGATCTTAGTTTGAGTCTTCATTTGTTCAAGCTTAGATCCTAGCTCACTTCTTTGTTAGAGCTAGTAATTGGAAAACTCACCCTTATACACATCCCCTAAAAAGGTTGTTAGGATCCTGCTCTTCCCGAAATTGAGTAGAAAGGTTGATAAGTACCCGCAAACTTATCTGTACGGTTGCAAAGCCCGCGTAAGCTTTGTGGTAACTGTCCTAAAGAATTTGGACTGAGTTGTGTGGACACACAACTCCCCGTGGACGTAGGAGTTCTCTCCGAACCACGTAATTCCTTTGTGCTTTTATGTTTTCTGTTCAGTTACTTTCTGCATATCTAACTATCCAACTAACCAGCACTCAAAACAGCATCTTTTCATTTCAACTGATTTGGTTGTTGACCGACCTTGCATCTGAGCGTGAGTTGTTTTTGTATCCACCACATTTCGCACAGCACCACTCTTCCAGCTGAGTTTTCTTACTCAGTTGTGATTCCAGCTGAGTCTTCTTACTCAGTTGTGGTAATTTTTGGGGGTTGTTTTTAAAAATTCCTATCTGGTGTATTCCCCCCCCCCCATACACCAGAACTCGTATCGGGACCATCATACGTTTTGTAATATTTGTTTTAATTCATATTATTGATATGAATTTTTTACTACAGTTGATCACTCCATTCAAACTGAAATTCATGAGAAGAGTGAAGAAATATTGAAGAATGATCATCATAGTTTGTGACCCTAACTTTCAGTTTATTTTTTCAACTTATTTTTTATATTATTGTTTTCAACTTATATTTATATGATTTTTTAAAATTAGCTATGATGTTCCTTGAACCTTAAATTACAGATGAAAGTGATGTTCATGACATAGACTTTGAAAAAATTAATAAGATTATTGATTCAGTTTCTGTTGCACATGAAGATGTGCGTGTTTGTCGTATGTATGAGCCAGTTTTGCCGCATTATATGAAATGTATTGCAGATACTGGTATGCTTCTTAAATTTATATTGTAATTCAGTTTATGTTCTTTTTTTAATTGCATTGTAATACATTTATTCTTAATTTTTGATAAATATTACTTTATGCTTTGCAGTCCCCAGTTTGCTTGTTATTGATCCTATGGAATTGAATTCTAGTATTGAATGGCCTAGTGGGAAATCTTCATTCAAGTCTAGATTCATGATCAATAGTGCCAGGCACTTTAGGGATATTTCTAAGATTGAAAAGGAAATTGTTGACTTCTGTTTTCATGATCATCGCACTATTGTCAAGACGTATGTATTTCTCCTTATTTCCTTCTTCATATACATGTATTTTATTTTTTCCTATTATATTTATACTTTGTTATTAACTATTAATATTGATTTTCAGGATGAATGTATTTAGTTATGATCCTCATTGTTGGAAGTTCTATTTGAACTTGCAATCCATGAAATCTCTGAATGATGGTTGTTTCCTTGATTCTAATGTGATTGATTGTTGGTCTATACTGCTGAATAAGTTCATCAAGTATCAGTCTTTGAGATTATCAACTGCCACGAGGAAGTTCTACTTCAACACTCAACATTCGGTATATTTTTATATTTCTAAATTTGTTTTTTTTTTTTCATTTTGATTCTTCCTTTTTATAGTAATCATTTAACTATTCTGTTTTATTTATTCATTCCTTATTTTTAGTCATATGTTGAGAAATTGCTCGATGCTAAGTCTGGTAATGATCTCGAAGAAATAGCTTATTCTGTGAGAAGTTGTTGGCATTTTCCATGAAGCAAATGGTTCAACTCAATGATATGCCATTTATTGAAACTGTAAGTAGTATTTTCTTATTTTACATATTATTGTTTACTGTATTTTTTCTTCTTCTTTTATGTTAATTTGTTTTTTCTTCTTATTTACAGTATATAATCCCCATTAGCTTTGATAAACATTTTGTCGCTCTTGCTATCAACTTTAATTCATCGAAGATTCAGTACCTCGACAATGTTCTTGATCATTGTCCAGAAAACTCTCGGAATTGGAAAATGGTTCAAATTGTGGTACGTTTCTTTTTTATAAATATCTCATCTGCTGTACTTTTATATAATAATTACATCATCAAAAATTGTTTCTGTTCTTATACAGAAAGATCAGTTTCCTATGTTTCTCCGTGATATGAAACATCCAAGAGCTGCAAATTTTTCATCGTTTACTTTTGAAAAAGTTCCATTTGCATGGAGAAGTGACAAGATGAACATTGACTGTGGTGTTTTTCTCATGCATCATATGCAACATTTTGATGGCATCCCTTACATGCATGAAGATTTGGCACAGGTTTAAAAATTTTCTATTTCTTTATTTTCATTCAAATTTACAAATGCCTAATACATTGTGTTATGTTTATTTCTTAACTTGGTAGTTTTTAAGTTTTTTTACTTTGTTTTTTTTAAGGTTGTTGAAAGGAAAAAGCTTAGAGTTCTTTATTGCTCAAAGATTGTCTGGTCTTTTGTCAACAAATGCCAACAAGAAGTGCTGTCTGAGGTTCTTCGACTTGCTAAAAGGTTGAAATGAGATGTTTTCAATATGTCATCTTTGGATTGGTACTGATCTGCTGATTTTGACATTTAAATACATTAAATTTGTTGTGTACAACTAGCCATTGAATAATGTTTATTTTGTTAGTTTTGTTGAACAAGTTATATGTGTGGTGCATTTTATATTTGAACAGAATATGTCATGAAAATATTGTTTATTTTTATGTGATGTAATGACTTTCTCTCTTAGTATTTTTGTTTATATGAATTTGTGTAGACTGTTTGTTTAAATTTATTTGTGATGTTTCATTTTTTTTTTTTGTGAAAATGATTCTATTTGTTGTTGATCAAATAATGTGTTAGGTGTTGTTAGATTTATTTTATGCTTTGTGTTGTGTTTTACGCAACAAATAACAAAAGTATAAGTTGCTGTAAATAAAAGTATGTATAACACTTCACAGAAGTAGTAGTTTGAAATATTACTTTCTGTATAACTATAATTACTTTTGTCATTTCGAATTCTTAGTGTAAAACTTCGTCATTTGAGCTTATAATATAGTATCTTAATATTATAATAGATCATCCGATATCTTATCAAAACTCCCACAATAAGCTAACATGTGAAATACTCCGCTTGGTTACAATATTTCTTCGAATTGTTGTTCGTTGGCTTGTAATCCTACTTTATAATATAATAATTTAATAAAAGTGAAATTTATTTTATGCAAATAATACATACTTTGTCACAAAACAAACTTTTATGATTTTTTAAAAATTATTTTAACGTTTAACCAACAATATAAATTGTCATACTCAAATGTAGATGTTTTCTTATTAAAAGTAATTATTTATAAACATTACGTTTCGTAGTGACAAATTTTACTTTTTGCACGACGATAATTTACTTTAACGTTAAATTGAAAGTACAACTTGTCATGTATAAAAGTTGAAATTATTGTGATGAAATGTACTTATTGTTAAATATTACTACATCTCTTAATGACAGTATTTACCTTTTCTAACGCGAAAAAATACTTTTAACTTTTATTAAAGACAAATTTTCGTGAGATCGTTCTCCTGATAGAGACTGGAACATCCGATCTATAGATTACATGCGCACGCATCCACGTACTGTTCATCCACCCCATGCACTATTTTTTTTCATATATTTTTTTAATTCAATAATTTTTTTTCTATTTTTTTTTTATTTTTGTTTACCTCTTCGTTTTCATGTTTGTCTCATCTTCTTTGGTCAAGATCCGAGCGAGTGGAGCCGAAGGTCTCGGAGCGAGCCGAAAACATCTAAATTATTTTTCTATGATTATCCTTATATTAGTTAAATCGGAGCCGAAGGCGGAATCATAAACTCGGAGCCGAATGCCGGTCGTAAATTATAATTTTTATTGTGTGCAAATAATTTATTGTTTTCAAATAATACATACTTCCACACAAAAACTAACTTCTTTGATTCATTAAAAATTATTTTAACAAAAAGTATAAATTGTCATATTCAAATATAAATATTTACGTTTTTAAAAGTAATTATTTATAAAAATTACATTTCGTAGTGACAATTTGTACTTTTGAACGACGATAATTACTTTAACATTAAACTAAAAGTATAACTTGCCATGCATAAAAGTGAACATTGTTTTTATGAAATGTATTTATTGTTAAATATTACATTTCTTAATGACAATATTTACTTTTTTAAACTTGAAAAATTACTTTCAAATTTTATTAAAGACAAACTTGCGTGAGACCGGGTCTCCTACTAGAGATTGGTGCATCTGATCTATGGATTACATGCGTACGCATGCACGTACGACTCATCCCACCCATGCGGTACTTTTATTCAGATTTTTTTTAATTCAAGAATTTTTTTGTCTTTTTATTTTTTATTTTTGTTTGCCTCTTCATTTTCTTGTTTGCCGCATCTTCTTTTGTCAAGATTCGAGCGAGGGGAGCCGAAGGCCGCGGAGCGAGCCGAAAAAATCCAAATTATTGCCCGACGATTATCTTTATATTAGTAATTGGAGTGAAGACGGAGCCGTAATTTTGGAGCCGAAGGCTCAGCCATAAATTTGGAGCCGAAGGCTCAGCCGTAAACTCAAAGCCGAAGGCAGAGCCGTAAAATCGGAGTCGAAGGCGGAGCCCTAAACTCGGAGCCGAAGACCGAGTCGTAAAATCAAAGTCAAATGTTTAGTTCTAAAATTTGAGCCAAATTTATATAAAAAAATATTAAGATTTGAAAAAAACAAATAGTAACTCGTTTGGTAGTAAGATACTGCTCTCATAATATAGCAACTCTCAAGTACAATTTGTCATGTTCAAAAGTAAATATTGTCGTGATGAAATGTAATGGTTTATAAACATTACATATCGTAGTAACAATGTTTACTTTTTTAATGTTAATAATTACTTTAACGTTTTAGTTATTCGTACAATCCAATTTTTTCTACTACTACTTTTTTTTTATATTATAAATAATTTGGAAACATTATATTTTTTATTAAAGAAAAACTTGCGTGAGATTGGTTGGCGCATCTGATCTATGGTTTACATGCACAAGCATCCCCGTACAGCTAATCCCCCCATGCGGTACTTTTATTCAGATTTTTTTTTTTAATTCAAGAATTTTTTTTCTCTTTTTATTTTTTGTTTTTGTTTGCCTCTTTATTTTCTTGTTTGCCGCATCTTCTTTTGTCACGATTCGAGCGAGAGGAGCCGAAGGCCTTGGAGCGAGCCGAAAAAATCCAAATTGTTGCCCGACGACTATCTTTATATTAGTAATCGGAGTGAAGGCGGAGCCGTAAAATCGGAGTCGAAGGCGGAGCCGTAAAATCGGAGCCGAAGGCGGAGCCGTAATTATGGAGCCGAAGGCGGAGCCGTAATTATGGAACCGAAGACAGAGCCATAAAATTAGAGCCGAAGGCGAAGTCGTAAACTCTGAGCCGAAGGCAGAGTCGTAAAATCTGAGTCATATGTTTAGTTCTAAAATTTGAGCTTAATTTAGATAAAAAAATATTAAGATTTGAAAAGAGAAATATTGGCATTTAAAAAATAAATAGTAACTCGTTTGGCAGTAATAGACTGGTCTTATAATATACCAACTCTCAAGTACAATTTGTCATGTTCTAAAGTAAATATTGTCGTGATGAAATGTAATATTTTATAAACATTATGTTTCTTCTTAAAGATTATTACTTTTCATCATCAAAATCATTACTACATAAAATGAAAACAGAAAAACAGGTAAGTTTACCATTAGTTCATGTTCAATAATTAAATTAATACATGAATCCTGTTTCACAATAAAAATATGAAAGTGCAATAAAATTTGAGATTTTCCAACTGAATACAAAAATAATTAATCTTTCTAATACATCATTAAATAGACTTTGCTTTCAATCATGATTTCTTATAGCTTTAAGATCAGTCCCCTGCACATTATAGTTAAGTTAAATTAGTATATAAAAAACATATTCTTAATGAATATATGAAGCAAAATATCAATGATTATACCTGAACTCATTGACTGAATTTCGGTCCAGCTTTCTAGAATGTAGATTTGGAGTTTTAGAACCAAACTCGTTTGGCCTAATTGAATTTGATTCCCCTGAACTCTTCTTTTTCTTCCTTTTATTTCTTTCAATCTGTCCTTTTATTCTTTTCTTCCTGCCCTTGTTCACTGATTTTAAAAGGTCTTTCACACTAACACCCGATACAGATGATCCGACATGCTCTTCACTTTCATTTATTTAATTTAATGCAGTGTTCAACTCTGCAATTGCTGTTGATTTTGTAGATTGCAAACCATCTTCAAAGATTCTCCTTGCCTTTTCATTTTCCTGCACTTGTAGAATCACATTCAAGCAGCATCTCATCATTTCATGCCTCCAAGGTCGAACACTTGTACTTTGCTGGTCAGAACTTTTATCCCACAGAGCTTCTTTTGCACTTTTAGTCCACCTTTTGTTTATGTAGCAATCTTGTATTGTGTTTATGGAATGAATGTGTAATATCCTCAAACAATGACTACACAATATTCCACATTCCTCTAACATCTTGCAGTTACAAGTTACCATAGGATCTACTATATAATAACTGACTTGGTAACTACCCTCAACATCACTGACTTCATATAGTTTGAAATGATATTCATCGCTTAAAAGAGAAGATGATTGAAATAGACATTTCATGAACTGATTCTCAAAATCTTTGAAAAGGGTAAGTGTGTATACCTCAGTAGCATGTTTTATCATTCCATTCATGGGTAATGAGGAGGCAGGTTGTGCTCTTGAACATTGGAACTCGTCATTCAATTCGGAGCTTCTCCAACGCTTGACTGTCTGCTTGAATATTTCATAGAAGTCGGTCAAGCTTGTTGTTTTCTTTGCTTTGAAGCTCAGACATTGGTTAGTACTTTCACTGTGCTGTGATGATAAAATCCCTGCAGAGAAGTACTCTTTGTTGAATGCATTTGACCACTTTTCTCTCAAATCATAGAGCCTTTGAATCCATGAGTTGTTCTCCAATTTATGTTCTGTAACCATTTTGCTCCAAAACTGCTCAAATTTATCTGCACTTTTGCAACATGTTATGCATTTCTGAAATGCATCACCAAAATTTTTATCACTTTTCAGCTTGCCCAAATGTGCTTGTGCATTTTGGTATAAATGCCAAATGCACAGCCTATGTCTTGTCTGTGGAAAGACCTTTTCGATTGCTTTTGTCATTGCCAAATCTTGATCTGTGAATAGAGATGAAGGAGTTCGACCACCCATGCATTTCTTGAAAGTCTCAAATAACCACATAAATGTTTCAACCTTCTCATTTGATAGGAATGCACATGCAAACATAACATTCTTATGGTGATTATTGACACCAACAAATGGAGCACATATCAAGTTATATTTGTTCTATATGTGGTGTCAAATACCATGACATCTCCAAAAATCATGTAATCATCTTTCATCATCGAATCCCTCCAAAAAACGTTACTTAATTTGCCGTCTTCATCTGATCTAACCCTATAAAAGAAGTCAGGTTGTTCAGCAGCCTGGTCTTCTAATATATCCATGAGTGTTTGTGCATGCCCCCTTCTATAGCTAAAATTTTCAACCGATTGACAAAATTTAGTTGGTCTTTTTTTGTATGACCAACCATATCATAACCCCCTGCTTCTTGTGCTATATACCTATATACATCAGTGGGTCTCAATCCAGATGACACCATATCTTCAATAATGGTTGCATCTTCAATATTAATTTTTCTGTTAGACCGATGCATGTAACTTAATTCTTGTCTACAGAGTGGATGGTTGTGATCTAAAACATTAACTGTAACTTCATAAACCTTATCATTAGGTTTAAAGTTAATCTTCAAACATGCTTTACAATATGTCCTAGTGTTATGTCTTTTTATCTTTACAGATTCATTTGCACTTCGAACTCCTTGACATGCACAAACCAACATTCTATAAACCAACAAACCTTGCATCTTGTGTTTGATTTTCTAACACTAAATCCCACTTTTAGAGAGTGTCTTCTATACAAATCATAGATATCTTCTATTTTCTTTCTTCTTATACCAATCAAAGAACCAGAAATGCAATCGAGATCACCTACATACATTAAGTTCAGTTTAGACCACAGCATATAACATTCTCACAATTTATACTTTCGTTAAGACCAACATTAACTTTCATTCACTGCATTTATTACTTTTCAAGATCAAAAACTACTCCCTCCGTTCATCAAAACCTGTCCACTTTTGAACAGTAACCATGTTCACCAAAACATGTCCACTTTACCTTTTCGTACTACACTACCCTCTCTACTTTTCAAATATTACTACCCTTTACCATTAAGGACCCCACCTCACATCAACTTTATTCCTACCTTTTTATCATCCCAACAACTTTATTCTTACTTTTTGGTCAATACCACCTCTTTTTTGTCAATACCACTCTTTTTTGTCATTATCTACTACCCCTACTTTCTAACTTTTACCCTACTAACTTTCACTTTATCAACTTTCTTAAACTCCGTGTCCAGAACAAAGTGGACAACTTTTGACGAACGGAGGGAGTATATAAAATGGAAACAGAATTATACATAAAAACACTATAATAACCAGCTCCATCATTAATATCAACCAACAATGCATCAACCCAACAACATTGAATATTTTGTTTGATTTTCTAACAATAAATATCACTTTTATACTAAGTTCAGTTTATAGCACAGCAAATAACATTTTCACAATTTATACTTTCGTTAAGTCCAGCATGAACTTTTAATCACTGCAATTATTAATTTTCAAGATCAAAAACTGTATAAAATGGAAGCAGAAATTGACATAAAAACACTATAATAACCAACTCCATCATGAATATCAACCAATCAAAAATAAACAAATTATTTTCTGATGCATGCATTGATAAGTATTTTAGAATATTACCACATTCATTCTCAGCCCTTTCTTTACTGTTTAGACTCCCTGATTCATCATCTCCAGCATTTGAATGAGCTTCCACAATGTTTGTATTTTCAATTCTCTCATCATCTCCATCTCCAACAAATGAGTGAGCTTCCACAATGTTTGTATTGCCATTTCTTTCATCCATATTATCAATTTCCATTCTTCCACAAATCTCAATTTATACTGCAGAAACAAAGAAAGCTACATATAATCATTCATTTTGAAAAGTAATCATTCTAATGCACAAAAGTATCATTTACAGTGATACAATGTAATAATTTAATTTCACTTTAGCTTCGAAATTTCTATGAATATAGCTTTAGGATCTAGTAAATTAGGTTGAAATTAAAACCCCCAATTCCATTTCGGATCAATTATTGAACAAAAAAATCATACGTATATTATTTGAAATCAATAAATTAGGTTGAAATTTCTTAAAATTTGTATGTTCTTTGGTTGAATTTGTTGAAAGGATGAATCTTCTTCAATGATTTCGACCTCCGGCAGCCTGAATTTGAGCTTGAATGGTCGGAATTTGTTTGCAGATTTTTGTTTTCTCGGAGGCCAACTATCGACGACTTAATGCAGCTTCGATTTCAAGAACAAAACTGGAGATATTTTGGATGATTTCGACCTCCACGTATCGAAATTTGAGATGGAATGATGGGAATTTCTTCCTTGATTCTCGTCGTCAAGCTTGAGCTTTGAGATGGAGAAATTTGTCGCCCGAGCTGTGAGAAATCGTGGAAGAAATGATTTCTGTTTTTTTTTTTTTAATTATTGATGAAATGGGCCGCGGGTTTGTATTCGGGTAGGGTCGGGTTTCCGGGTGCAAACCGGTTGCATAGTATGCAACCAGTTGCACCCAAATCCATCTCATTTTTTTATTCTATTTTTTGGTTAATTAATTGGAGCCAACAATGGCGTTAATGATGAAAATCAAGCTCTGTTGCCGCCGGCATCATCGTCTACATCTCCTCTAAAAATCTCAAGCCGATTCAAAATACCAATCCCATCATCCCCAATCTTAAGCCATTGTTCAACTGGCGCTGACACGGCGACAGTGCCCACCGCTCCCTTACGGCGCGAGCTCTGGACCAGGTTCAGTTGTGGGCTTGATTTGATTTGGCACGACTAAGATTCCGGCGAAGAAAGAGAAACGGCAGAGATCGTCGGTGAGATTGGTTTCTAGTCGGGGAAAGGAGGGGCGGTATCCGCCGTCGCCTCCTTTCGCTTTCCCCTCTCTGAATCCTAGATCTTCAATCTTTACTGCTAAATTAAAAGCTCTAATTTCCCTCTAGATCGAGGCCACTTTCTCCCCTGTTTCTCTAAAGTGGTAGCACCCGCTGGTTCTCCACCTTTCGCTGCCGTCGTGGCTCGTTTTGGAGGACGAATAATGGAAGCGGCAGAAGAGCTGCCACCACCGCCGTCCACCCTCTCTTCTACAGATTTTCCGGTAGAGACTCACCGGTCCACTGCCGTCGACCCTCTCTTCTACATATCCTCTGAAAATCACAGGTCGTGTCAAAATACCAATTCCATGATCCCAATCTCAAGCCTTTTCCATCCCTTGGTTCAAGTGGCGATGACACGGCAGCAGTGTCCACGCCCCTTCTCATCCCGCTATTCTTTCTAGTGGGACCCAAATTTCTCCGGCCAGACCGGACGGCACCAACTCTGGACCAGGTTCAGTAGTGGGCTTGATTTGTTTCGGCGTGACTAAGATTCAGGCGAAGAAAGAGAATCGACAGAGGCCGTCGGTGAGATTGGTTTCTAGTTGGGGAAAGGAGGGGCAGTATCCGCCGTCGCCTCTTTTTGCTTTCCCCCCCTCTGAATCCTAGATCTTTCAATCTTTACCGCTAAATCAAAAGCTCTAATTTCCCCATAGATCGACGCCCCTCTCTCTCTCCCCTGTTTCTCTAAAGTGGCACCTGCCGGTTCCCCACCTTTCGCCGCCATTGCCGGCTCGTTCTGGACGACAAATAATGAAAGCTTGCCACCACTGCTGTCTACCCTCTCTTCTACAGTTTTTCCTGTGGAGACTCACCGGTCCACTGCCGCCACCGTCGCGACACAACCACAGTGTCGTCTTCATTTCGGCAGTACACTCTCACCAACACATATTCTTCATCCTACGTCCGCGGCAAGCTTCTTGAGAGGCCTCCATTGTTGCCGTCTGAAAATTGGGGATGCAAGTGAATTCATGGGGAGAGATTCTCAGTTGGGATGTAGTGCAATGGAGGAACGACACTGTTCCAGTTCCTTTTTTTTCCCCTTCCCTTTTCTCTTAATACGACAGTGTTTGTGATTTGCAAAATTTAACAAAAGATTTTGGACAGCAATTACACTTTTCCCCTTAATTTTATATTTTCCTCTCTTCTATTCCCAGTTTCTTTTCCGATTAAAAATTTAAGATATGCCACGATAATAGATAAGTGAAAAATAATAGATATTGTAATGAATTTATTAATATTTGTGGACCCTATAAAGATAAAAACAATAAAGTTATATCCCAACTTTATTTACAATAAAAGAGACCAACTTTGACATGATGAGACCAAAATACCCTTATTTTTCACCAACCATCCACTTCTCTCTCTCCTACTTTATTTCTCTCTCCTCTCTTTTTTCTCTCTCTCTTCTCTTTCTCCTCTCCCTTTTTTTCCTGCAGATTTCAACTTTCTCTTCTCTCTCTTCTCTTTCTCTTTCTCTTCCTCTCTCTCTAAGAATTCTCTAAAAAACAACAATTCTCCGCCGTCGCTCCACTCCTCTCCTTCTTCGCCACCGCCTCGTCCAAGTCGTCTTCTTCGAGAATTCTTCATTAGTTTTGCTGTTTTTTTTTTTTTTGTGGGTTTCGATTTTGGAGTTTTTCGATTTTTTTCTTCTCCAAAGCTTGTTGTCGGAAGTTTTTCTCTGATTTAAACGATGATGGAGGTACAATAGTTTGTTGTTGTGATAATCGAGCTTCTCCGTCTTCTTCGTCGTCTTCGTCTTCGTCGATCTTATTTTGAACTTTTTTTTTCCGGCGCCGGTAGTTGGACGTTTTTACCCGTTTGTAGACGACTATGGAGATATTGTATATTATCCCGATCGTTTTTATGTGATTTTATGTTGAATCTCATTTAGATCTGAGGTTTTAGATCGTTAACATTTTTGTTCGTCGAAATTGTATGATTTACAGTCAGTGGTTAAGTCGTACAGTCGTACACTCGTAGCACATGCGTACAATGTTACGATATTCGTAATATCGTACTTGTATGTCTACGATTTTGTTAAACTCGTACTCGAGACTGACTATTTCATGCATGTTTTGTAGCACTTTTGGGGAATATTATTACATATTTGGTACGATTTGACAAATTAGTGCATGTGTTGTTGCTTAAAATTGATACGATATTACGATTTGTTAGTGCATGTTACGATATTTTTAAAATCGTACTTGAATTGTTACGATTTTGCTTAACTAGTACATGATTGTAGATATTGTAACTGATTTGTGTTACGATATATATATATATATCGTAACTTATATTTCATGCAGACGAGGCATTCTTGTTTAATTGTAGCTCGTGGTCACGTATAGAATCACAATATGTATGAGGGTGGAAGCAAAATAAGCAGATGTATCATGTTCGATGTAAATATGAAGACAAATCATGTATCATGTTAAGGGGAGGTATGATGTTTGATGTATTCATGTACGAGTTAAGCAAAATCGTAACAAACAAAGTACGATTTTAGGAATATCGTAACAACATACACACATACAATCAACCTCACGTACAGTTTTTACAAATATTGTAACAAACTACACACATGCATTCGTACTCCGTGCCATAAATTGGACACCCTCACATAAGATATTAACAACACCGTAACATAGCAAGTACGATATTGGGAATGTCGTAACAACATATCCACATGCAATCACCCTCACGTACGATTTTATAAATCTCGTAACAATCTACACACGTGCATTCTTATTTCGTGTCAACCCTAAACCCTCAACCCTAATCTCGTAACAAACTACAAACAATTCGTATTTCGTGGCATCAATTGTTCACCCCCACGTACAAGATTAATAATATCGTATCTACAGAAGTACTATTTTTCACATATGCTATCCTCAAATCTCAAACAAATTTCAATTATACATGCAATCGTAACATAGCGCAAAAAGTATATGACATGATTGTACAATTTATTGGTCACCGTCATGTACGAGATTAACAACATCGTATCTACAGAACTATAATACATGCTATCCTCAAATCTCAAACAAATCTCAATTATACATGCAATCACAAACAAATGATTTTAAACTTGTAGAAATGTGGGTATAATTATCACTGATCTCGATACGAGAAAACATGATATTGTACAAAAGATTTAATAAAGTTGCTACGATTTAATGCAAAGTCGTAGCAAAAATACATACAAATAAGGTGTTTTAAATTGTACAAACATATCTCTAATACGAGTGTATGATTGATATATCGTATTATATATTGTACGGCATACATAATATCATATTTGACGATAACGAAATATGGACATACACTGCTACGATTTTCATTTATTATTACATTATCACTACGATAAATTGTATGCTAGTCATCACTTGAAAACCCTTGACACAAATTGTACTATATCCTAGAGCTCATCGCTTCATTACAGCCTTTGCTTTGAGTCCGAAAAAGTCGAGCACTTTGTGGATATCTCCAATTAGACCGCCGTAACCATAGCATTGGACTCTGTGATGGGGTGGTTTAGTCAACGGTGGTCGGGACAAGTGTCCACGCAACCTTCAAAATAATTAGATACAAAGGTGTCAAATATGTATTCATGTACGAGTTAAGCAAAATCGTAACAAACTAAGTACGATTTTAGGAATATCGTAACAACATACACACATGCAATCACAAAAATACAAACAATACGTATTGTCGTTGCATTAATTTCTCACGCTCACGTGCGAGATTAACAACATCATAACGGACAAAGTATGACAACATCGTAACATACGAAGTACGATATTGGGAATATCGTAACAACATACACACTTGCAATCACCCTCACGTACGATTTTACAAATTTCGTAACAAACTACACATATGCTTTCACAAAACCACAAATAATTAGAATTTCGTGCTATAAATTGGTCACCCTCACATACGAGATTAACAACATCGTAACATATCAAGTATGATATTGCGAATATCGTAACAACATACACACATCCAATCACCCTAACTACACACATGCATTCATAGATAATTCGTATTTCGTGGCATCAATTCACATACGAGATTAACAATATTGTATCTACAGAAGTACTACTTTGCACACATTCTATCCTCAAATCTCAAACATATCTCAATTATGTAGTCAATGCCGGTCGAACAGGTGTCCACGCAACCTTGAAAATATTTGAGATACAAAGGTGTCAAATGTGTACGACATTGACAAAATCATCACATAGCAAATACGACATTGGGAATATCGTAACAACATACCCATATGCAATCACCCTCACATACGATTTTACAAATCTCGTAACAAATTACACACATACATTCTTCTTTTGTGCCATGAACCGGTCACCCTCACGTACGAGATTAATAATATCGTAACATAGCAAGTTCGATATTGGAAATATCATAACAACATACTCACATGCATCGTAACAATATTGATGAATATCGTATCAATAACGATGAATTTACAAGAAATCGTAACAAACGAAGTACGATATTGGGAATATCGTAACACAAAAAGTACGATATTGAGAATATCGTAACGCACAAAGTACGATATTGGGTATATCGTAACAAATTTGCCAGATGCAATCATCTTCTTACATAAATCGTAACATATTACTCACATGCATTCTTATTTCGTGCCATAAATCGGTTGCGCTCATGTACGAGATTATAAAATTGTAACATACTAAGTACGATATTGGGAATATCGTAACATTATACCAACATGCAATCATTTTCACGTACAAAATTCAAAAATTCAAAAATTTTGACCAAAAAACCATAAAATTTCCAGATCTGAAAATTTTTGTTTTCTAGTTTTCTGGAGAGAGAAAACAAAAGGAGAGAGGTAGACACAGAAAGAGAGAGAAAGAGAAAAAAGAGTGGTGGTAGTGGTTGGATAGAGTGGCGGAGCTGCGGCGGAGCAGTGGCAGAGCAGCGGTGGAGCGGCGGCAGTGTGAGAGAAAGGGTGGTGGTGGTGGGTGTTGGAGAAATATGCAGAGAGAGAGAGAGAGAGAGAGAGAGAGAGAGAGAGAGAAATGTAGAGAGAGAAAGAGATAGAGAGTGGTGGTGGTGGTGGTAGTGGTTGGATAGAGTGGCAGATCGGTGGCGGAGCAGCAGTGGCACGGTGGTGGAGCAGCGGTTTGTGGTTGGTGGAGCGGCGGCGGTGGCTGTTGGTGGAGCGGCGGCGGTTGGCGGAGAAGAAGAGAGATGGCAGAGAAGAAGAGGTAGAGAGAGAAAGAAGAGTTTTGAAATGATTTGAAATTGGGTAAAAAATGAAAAAGTTGGAAAATAAATACCAACATGTAGTAAGGGTAGTTTTGTCCAAAAGCTTGAAAGTTGGCTTCTTTTATTGAAAATTAAGTTGGGGTTCAAAATTATACCCCTTAACTCTAAAAGAGCCTCTCTACTAGTTGACTCTATTGTAATTTGTAAAGATATACTATAAGCAAAGATTATTAGGCATGTATCTGTATATCGGGTGTATAAAAAAAAAACGAAAAGGTAAATAAAAAATGAAGACGCAAAAAAAAAGAGGCAAAAAAAAATTTGAAAATTAAAAAAAAAACAGAAAAAAAGAAAAAACATCTGCAAAAAAAAAGAAAAAAAAAGAAAAGAAAATTGGAAAATTAAAAAAGAAAAAAAATTGGAAAATAAAAAAGAACATAAGAAAAAAGAAAAAGAAATCTGAAAATTAACAAAAAACAGAAAAAAAAATAACTTTTTTTTAGTCTTAAAAACAGAGAAAAAAAACTGGAAAATAAAGAAAAAATCTAAAAATGAAAAAAAAAATCTGGAAATTAAAAAAGAAAACAGAAAAAAAGATAAAGTAATCTGGAAAACAAAAAAAACAGAAAAAAAGAAAAAAAAATTAATATAAATTAAAAAAAATAGAAAAAGAAAAGAACCAAAAATCTTGAAATTAAAAAAAAAGGAAACAGAATATTAAAGACAAAACACTTAAAAGACATATTACACTAAATAAAAAAAGTGGATGTATAGTATGTGGATGTAGGGAAATAAATCTTTTTCCAAATAGTAAAAGAAGAAAAATTACATGAGGTATATACTTGAAAAGGAAAACAGGGAAAAAAATAAGAGAGGAAAAAAATATGAGGTGAAAATTTTATAAAAGCGGAAATAGAAAGAAAACGAAAAAGGCTAATTATTTTAAACGCCACCGTATTAAGAGGAAAAAAAACAAGACAAAAGAAAAGGAATTTTTCTTATCATATTATCTATGTAAAAATAATTTAACATTGGTCTACTCAATTGCTACTTCTTAGCATTGATCGGCGTTTAACATCGTTCTACTTAATCTCACACATTTCTTTCACGAGTCACTTAATCTAACTATACTAGATGCCTCTTTCAGACTCAATTGCTACTTGTGAACATTGATCGACATTTAACATCCTTCCTCTTAATCTCACCTCTCTCTTTTACGAATTACTTAATCGAGATATATCGGATGCCTTGATTGGACTCAATTGTTACTTGTTAACATTGATCGACATTTGACATTGTTCCATTTAGTCTCACCTATCTCTTTCACGAATCACTTAATCAAGCTATACCGGATGCCTCGGTGTGACTCAATTGTTACTTGTTAACATTGATCGATGTATAACATCGTTCCACTTAATCTCACCCATCTCTTTCACAAATCACTTAATTGAGCTATACTGGATGCCTCGATCAGATTCAATTGCTACTCGTTAACATTGATCGATGTTTAACATCGTTCCTCTTTAATCTAACTCCTCTCTTTTACGAATTACTTAATCGAGCTATATTGGATGTCTTGATCAGACTCAATCGTTACTTGTTAACATTGATCGACATGTGACATCGTTCCAATTAGTCTCACCTATCTCTTTCACGACTCACTTAATCAAGCTATACTGGATGCCTCAATCGGACTCAATTGCTACTCGTAAACATTGATCAACGTTTAACATCGTTCCTCTTAATCTCACCCCCCTCTTGTACGAATTACTTAATTGAGATATATCGGATGCCTTGATTAGACTCAATTGTTACTTGTTAACATTGATCAACATTTGACATCGTTCCATTTAGTCTCACCTATCTCTTTCACGAATCACTTAATCAAGCTATACTAGATGCCTCGATCGGACTCAGTTGCTACTTGTTAACACTGATCAACGTTTAACATCATTCCACTTCATCTCACCTCTCCCTTTCACAAATCACTTAATTGAGCTATACTGGATGCCTCGATCAGACTAAATTGCTACTCGTTAACATTGATTGATGTTTAACATCGTTTCTCTTTAATCTAACTCCTCTATTTTACGAATTACTTAATTGAGCTATATTGGATGTCTTGATCAGACTCAATCGTTACTTGTTAACATTGATCAATTTTTAACATCGTTCCACTTAATCTCACCCCTCTTTTTCACGAATCACTTAATCAAGCTATACCAGATGCCTCGATCAAACTCAATTGCTGCTTGTTAACATTGATCGACATTTAGTATCGATCCACTTAATCACGTATAAATTTTATCGTTCCATTTAATCACGTAGAAATTTTATTTAGTATAAATATTGCCCTACAAAGTGATTTTATTTTTTGAGAAAAAATTAATATTTATGAGAGATTAACTTGAACCCTAAACCTCATAAACCCTATACTCTAAAGACTAACCCTCAGGGTTTCGAGGGTTTGGAGTTTATGGAGTATAACCAGTAAAAATAAAAATTAATAAAACATTAAATTAAAAGAATAAAAAAAAAAACACAAACTCTCTGTCTCTCATCTCTCTCACCCTATCGTCTATCTCTACAAAGAAAAATAAAATCCTCTCTCTTCCACCACTATTTAAACTATGTCTTCACCGACCGTTGCCTCGCCCTCTCGCCACTCTCATCTCCACTCCCTTCTCTCTCCATCTCCGAATGGACTCCCAAAGCCCCAAATTCTAGATCCGGAAACTGTTTTCCTCTTCTAAAATTTGACGAGGCGTTTGGTTCCGGCGATCTTGTCGTCGTCTGAATCAGAATCACTTTCAAATCCCTAGCATCCCCGCCATTCCGAAGCCCAATCCGTTAATCTGCTCGTTTCGCAATGCGGCATGTTCTGGTGGTGTGCTTTAGTTATAATTTTAGAGTCTTGCAATTGGATTCAAAACAGAGTCGGATTTTTCCTCTCTTATAATTTAGTGCTTCGTATTTGTTATATTCCGTTTAGAATTAGACTGGGTAATTTTGGCAGTTTAATACTTGAATGTGTGTTTCCCATCTCCGCCTCTACCTCCGACGCCGGTGACCTATTCGGGAGCTGTTGTTTCAGAAGGCTTACTAGTTTTTTTTTTTTTTTTTTTTTTGGTATTTCGTTCTAGTTTTGCTTTAATAGTTGGGGTTAATTAACATAGGGGCACAAAAGTAATGGAAGAAAAAAAAATGTTGGCATGAACAATCTGTTAGATGGGAGGGAACAATGGCGTGTAAGAGAAGAGGGATGTGAGTGTGAGAGAAGATAAAAAATTAAAATGAGAGAGAGAGATGGGCTGGTCTAGGGAAGTGTGCATCTAGGAAATGATGAAAGGTGAGTGAGTGGTATTTCAAAACCGGAAATTAAAAGTGATTCTACGTGGCAGACATCTAACGGGTCGACTTTTTTAGGTCGATCTCCCATGGACCCTTTGAAAATTTGAGGTAGCTCACGCTGGTTTGATTTGAACAATATAATACTCGTTACTTTTAATTATAGTATATATTTATTTTAACATCATTATAGTGAACAGTAAGCCTGAATTCTATGAAGATATTGTACAATCAATTTACATACACACTGAACTCCTGCACATTTCATACTTAAAAAAGGATGCCCTTTTTTTCTTTTCTTTTTTCTTTATTAATTTTAATGATTAATGTGTGAACAACATTGGTTAATTTCAGTGATAAGAGACACTATGCACATGAAGCTTCAACAGCTAAGGTTTTGATAGTTCCTACGCACGAGTCTCCAAATGTATTCACAGATACTCCAATGCTGCAGCTTCTTGATCCTATGCAAGCCTGTGTATATATGTAACCATAACTAAATCATCAGAATCTGCATAATTTTGATCATCTTAAATCACATAAATCAGCAAGAGTTTGTAATGAACCTTTTCAACAATGGAGAGAGCCCTTTTGCTGCTGCATCGACCGTGGCTAAAACTTCCGCACGTTCCATGAGGAGTTCCAAAGCTGGCAAAGTTTATCTTAGAGATGACCTGATCTGCGTGAGGGCAACCAAGGAACAGAGTCGGCCCTGCTCTTTTCCTCGCTTCATTGTCTGCACTCCACATGTCTACTGGACCAGGGTGTGACTCTGAGACACGAGAGCATATGCTCTGCGTCTCTCTAGTTGCTAATGATAGCTTGGTTGGGTCCCCCCCTGCTTCCTCAAACAACACCACCACATTTCCACTTGGTTTTAGCCATGAACGGGGCACGTGGTAGCTGAACCACGAAACATGGTCGGTCAATTCTCGGATCATAATAATAAGTCTCTTGAGAAAATCTTACATATGCTGAGTTGGCTTTCCACAGTTCTTCAGACATTTGTTTGCGCTGTACGGTCCTCTGTAGTTGCAAGTGTCAGTGCAACCACTAGTAGTAGCTATATTAGTCGGCCAATAACGCCCAATGCTCTGTCCATTTATCCATGCTTCACCCTTTCCCAGTCCGGTGAAATCCAATGCAACGGGGCTGCTCCCCGAGGGGGCATCCAAAGTTGTCTGGATCACATGAGGACAAGTAATTGAGTTATATATAACGTGGAAATCTTTATTTTGTATGTGCAAAAGTAATATCATTGTGAAAATGTACCTTGTACCAGACCAGTGGTTGATTCTTAGGCAAAGCAGGCTGGGACACCCAAAGTGAGGAACTTCCAGTGGAGAGCCCTAGCTCTTCCCCTTTTAGACCAATCTGCTTTCACACGTAGCAAACGAGATAAATAAAGACGAAAATAGGAATCACCATTAGGTGAATATATAAATGTTGATGCATAATGCTAGGCAAAAACATGAAGAAATTTAAGATTAATGACCTGATATGTCCACTGCTGAGAGGACAGATCAACAGTAGATCCATTTTGTAGGCCTTTCAACTGGACGGGACCAGTAACTCCCGCACCTTTTAAATCGAAGAAAGCTCCATAGTTCTGAATTTACAAAATTCTTGCATTAGGTAGAACTTCTTGTAACATTTAGATATAAATTTGCTATAGAAACTATATGTATACCTGTAATCCCACTGTCACACTCAAGAGATCAATCTTATTTTTTCCAGGAACAAGGCTTATGGGAACATCTAATGAAACTTTAGAGTCGCTGTTTCGCCCTTTGCTACTCCCTGTACAATATACAGCAAGCTCAAGCAGTTAAAAAGGAACAGAAGAAGCAATGGGGATAAAATAAAAGCGCTTATGAGAAAACAATCATATATGCACAGAATGAAAATTAACAGGCTTGCACCATTTAACTCCAATCACCTGCAAGTTTCCCATTGAAAAAAACATAAAGTGCGTGGCCTAGAGAATTGACATGAAGGACTGTCTGAGATCCGTCTTTGAGAAAAGGCTCGTCCCCTTTCATGTCAATGCTGAAACGATCAAGAAAAAGTTAGATTTTTTTGTCAAAAGAAAGTAGAGAATCTTTTTTTCTGTGAAGCTCATACCTCAGAGAATACCAAAGATGGTCACTTTGATCAGCAGTTGTGTTTATTTGTTCTAGCAAACCAGGTTTTGTGAATGCATTCTTACTAGATATACCTACTGGCTCATTGATCCAACTCCAACCTGAGACTGCATCGGTTTCGGCAGCATCATCTTCTGAAGATTTACGAACGAACTTCGCAACAGTTGACATAGAGTTTATCTGTTATTTGCTAATGCATTAGCTTCTGATAGAAATCTGCTAGTGACTTGTACAGCAACGATAATTTTGATGAATAGAATTATTAAAAATATTGTTTTCTGGATTATAGATAATCATTTTAGTATTAGCTATGCTTGGAAAGGAGAAATGCAATATGAAGGTTTGTGTTCGCGATTCGTACTTTTGCAGTATTGAGGACCACATTCTTGCAGTCAGGTAAGATGCTGACAGACCAAGCAGGCAAATTGTAGGAATTTCCATTGAACTTAACCGCCGCGTCTGATTGTGTGCCAACATTTGCAAGAAAAGCAGCACACTTTCCTGAATCTGTTCTATAAACAGTGGCCTGAAACAGACTAATACCTTTTCAGGAGAAATTGCAAGAATCTTAATTCTGAGACAGAATTTCTGAACAAAATGCTAATATGACAATATGCCTTGTCAAAACAGCACGAAAGATCCAGGACACAACGTTGGGGCCAAGAGTAACATGATGATGAGTTGACAGAGAGAGAGACATGCTTATTAATGAAAAGAATCTTGTACATAGGCATCACTTTTGACAGATGATATGATGACGCCCAGCTTAACATGCAGTAAATTTGCCTCACGTTTTGCTTGTAAAATGATTTACTATGGAACCTTGGGACAAGTTTCATCATAATTTCGCTTTTGCATCAATTGCAACATGTGAAAATATAATGCACACATTTGAAGAATGCGATTGATTTGATGCTGTAAAATTGGAGATAAGGACCAAAATAAATATTTCAAGAATTTTCTTTTGCAAAAATGGTTTAAAAAATTCTTATTCAATATTACTGTTTATAACTTGCAATTAAAGCGCTTGAAGATCATAAGATTTTTTAGTACGGGAACATTATTCATTTATTTTCTCGAAGAGGGTTATGGGTAAGCAACTCTTGAAACATGCTCAAAGTCTGATAATCGAAGTATCTACTCAACTTCTTAGGATCAGTTTACTAGTTTCTAATGTACAACTCTGCAAGTCAGACGAGATCAGGGTAGGGAGACGATGTTATACCTCCAAATTTGAACCGAGAGATGTGGTTTTTGGATCAGTTGCCACCATTGCCTCTTCACAAAGTTTTATAGCCTTATGTACATCTTTCAAGTGACCCCATTTTGGCTGCCTCACAAGGCCTATAACAGAACAGTCAAGGATCATTCAAGAACCTTCTGAAATCCATATCAGGAAATATTATTTTGAAACAAGTAAGGTAAAAATCTTCTCTGTGGGTTTTTCTATCACATTAGACATTGTTATGAAAAGAAATAGCATCTCTAATTGCAATAGGAAACTAAAAGTAAAGAGTTCATATTGGACAAAGGAATGTCATACCATACTCATCAATCGGAGCATCATAATCGTAAGTTGTTGTAATGAAAGGTCCACCACTAGAGCGACCAAAGTTAGTCCCACCATGGTACTGATAAAATGCAACAAAATTCATTTAAGAAGTTCATGCATATCTCAATTCAAATACTGTAAACGACTGGCCAGTGGCTGCAGCTATAGATGTACCATGTAATAGTTTTGGAAGGTTCCGCCGAGCTGGTAAAAGCGTGCAACAGCAAAAGCAACATCTTCCGTAGGTCTATATGGCACAGGATCACCAAATGAAGAGAACCTGGTGTTTTATTAATATCACAGGCAGGCAATAACGAATATGCAGTTAGACCTCAGAGATACTAAACAGCCGAGCAGTTTAAACAAAGTTATACCATCCACTCCAGTTCTCTGTCCACATTTTAGGCGAGCTGTTGGAATTCGGGGTGAACTGATCACAGTAAAACCCATTGCAAGTGTTAATCTGCATCATTCAGGAGGGGAAGAAATAGTTCATTAGCTTTGATCGATCATCATTTTGTATTACCAATCCAACAGAACTCACGATAGGATTAGGAGCATCTTTTTGCTGGCACATAACCCAGGGCACTCCTGTATCCAATGAGGTGGCCATTGCGGCAGCCCAGTTTATGTAAGGTTTGGCGCCATTACCATAAGCAGAATCAATATTTCCATACTCATTTTCTATCTGAAATGTAGGACATACACAAAACTCTTGAGCCGCAGTTCTTATAGCTATGATGATACTATAACATAATTTGTAGCATTCGAAAAAAAGATCCAAGTTGTGCAAATTGAACCTGGGACAAAATTATGGGGCCTCCCTGTGATGCATACAGATTTTCTTGCTTCATCATGTCCACAATCTTGGCCGTAAATCTCTTCATTTCAGCCTGAAATATCCCGTTTATCCATTGTACGAAATGTTAACACTATAATTTAAAATAACAACTGACAATCACAGCCAAAATAAAAAGAATGAGAGCAAGAATAGTAACCTTGAAAGGCTCATTATCGGTTCGAAGCTTGATTCCTGGTATAAAATGCAGCCAAAGAGGAAATCCACTGTTCAAAAAGAATAGCACTCCTCTCATCAGCCATGAAATATATATTCCATTTCCACATTTTTATGCATCAAGGGGCAATACCAAACAAAAGCACATACAGTATTTAACTACTTCCATATTATAATTATAGAGGCCAAATTCTGAAACATGGATTAATTACTACAGAAATATAAAAATGCTAATTTTTTCTTGAAAAAAATGAAGAAAAACCTTACCCATAATTCCATTCAGCACAGACATAGGGACCGATTCGGAGATGAACAAACAGACCAGCCTCCTTAACCAATTTCACAAATTTCACCAAATCATTTCTGCCTTCAAAATCATACTGCAAAATTCACTTTCAACCGTAAGCGTCAATTTCTCTATTATTTCTTCCTTTCATATTAAACATTGACTTTTTTCAGTTGTTAAAAACAAATCTAAACCAAAACCTCCAGCAGCAATGATTAAAACGCGCAATCAACCAAAATAGTAAATAAATTAGTTCTAAAAGTTCACAATTTTTTTTTTGACAAAAAGCAGAAACAGATTCTTTCCCCCCTCATCTGTTACTAATTCACTTTCCACTTTTTCCTCCAATAGACCTAATCAATCACTGAAGTTAGGGATAATCATGTGAGAGAGAACCACCTCAAAAACAAAAGAGTGAAGAAACAACTCTTTAGAAAGAGAGAGAGGAGAGAGAATCGAATTTCCAAATAAGAAAAATAAACGAATAATAAAACCAACAAAGAAATAAGAAAATCAAATCACCTTGCCGCGAACTGGTTCGTGCGAATTCCAGAAAACATAGGTTTCTATCACATCCAACCCTCCGTCCTTCGATTTCTGTATCAAGTCCGGCCACATCTGATCCAAAACACACACAAACAAAGAAACTTCACATTAATTTACACACAGAAAACTGTACGTATCCACAGCTGACTTGCACATCAGTGCGTGTGTGCGTGAAAAATGTGAGTTCGTACTCACATCAGGAGTGCTGCGAGGGTAATGGATGGAGCCGGAGACGAGAACTCTCCGCCTGCCGTCGATCACCAGCGCGCGATGATCGTACGTCACGTTGGCGCCAAAACAGAACGACGTCGTCGTCACCGCCAGCAACCAAAACAAGCCAAACAAAACCGACATTGCTCTCATTTTCCCTCTCCAAACAGCAGCAGTATAGAATTCCTGTATTTATTTTTCTTCTTATTCTGCGCTTAGCGTTATATAAAGGGGGGAAATTCTTACTACTTTATTTTTCGTTTCTTCAAGCAGTTATTTTGTTATCCCTTTGGGAATTAGCTTTCCTTTGTCTTAAGAGAAAGAACAAACGAAACAAGGGATTAAGTGAAGATAGCTAATGTGCGCCGGCGACGGCACGCTAACTCCTTCTCCACGTGACGTCGTCGTATTTGGTTCAGGTGCAGTAGTAGTGCTGCTGAGAATGCTGCAGTGTGTAGTGCAGTAATGTGCAGGGGAATGACGGTGGGCTTGTTTATAGAGGAAAATTAATTTCAATTATGAGGCACCAAAAAAAAAAAAAATTAAATGAACTGCATATTTTGTCAGCACGGGATTTTCGTAGCTTATTGTTTTTTTTATTTTTTGTTGTATTTAATAATTTTTGTTTTTGTGTGCCGTATGATTAAAATTAAAATGGTATGATATGATATGATAAGCTCGAAACACGAACGCCACGACAATTGTGCTTCCGACTTTCAACAGAATCGTTATCGTACGAATAATAATTAGGAACGTCATTTGATTACAGTGGCTTTATTTAATTACTTAATTTTAAGCAACAAATACTATTCATCTCGATCGAGATTGAATGGCAGCATAGTTTACGACTTGGAGAGACATGTCAAAATTAATATCATATTTCTGTGGTATTAATATAATTTCATTCTTTTTTTTTTTGAAAATAATTATAATTTCTTTGGTGGTTTCAAAACCATTAACTTTTAATAGGACTGATGGATAAAATAAATAATTTCTCTTTCTTTTCTTTTGAGTGGGAAACGATACTCTCTTCTTGCAATATTTATGTTGAAACAAGAATCAATGGTTTTTATTACGTGTATTCTCTTCCTTAAATTTTATTAAATGTCGGAATGATTACTTTTATTTTTCTATAGGGTTATTAAAATATATTTATATATAAATGGACGATATACATTTCAGATAACAAAAATATATGCCAGATTGTCCACGTAATACATACAAAATTTCAAGTTTAATTTTCAATTGTGATGTAGGAAGCTGAATGCAATTTGAACACTAGAACCAACTTTATCCATTTCGCATCCACATTATATTTTTAAAATAAAATATTATTAATTCTTGCCCCATTTCTTGATTTTTTTTGCTTTTCCACATATATAGAGTACCTACAATCGAACTGTTAAATCACATGTAGAGGTAGCCATTATGGCCTTGTACGTGGTTCAAATGAAATCTTATGTACAACAATTTTAACATAATTTTGAAACTGATTTATATATAATAATAATAGCAATAAACAAACGATATTATTGCTTGCCTATTTTTATTTTTAGAATAATGATATTCGGACACACTGTGTCAGCCACACGCGTGAAAAACAGGAAAGTTAACTGTAAAAATGAAAATAATCACATTTTCCCTCTAAGATTTATGCTTCTCAATTAGTATATATTTTCATTTTTAAAACTTATATTACTATTCAAAATCTATATTACTATTTCCGAATATCATTACTCTTTTATTTATTTTTATTTAACAAATTGGGACCTAAGTGTAGATGTGTCGCAAAATTCTAAAGAGGTCACAGACTCACATGCATGTCGTCCCCCCATTGGCATGTGCTCATACTTCATTTCAAACTAAAAAGACTATATTCATCTAAATTTTGGGTTGGTGACCGACTTTATTGAATTTTATTTATATGTCAATTTTTTTTTAATAAATTTTAAGTCTCTTGCTCAGTTACTCAGTTCCTCGTCCGGATCGAATTTACTTTATCGACGCCAACAAGTTAATTTGATTTAGAGAAATTTTAATGTATATATAATTTTTGTTAAGTATATATATATATAGGAAATGTAGTCATATGTCATTAGTTTAATGATAATTTCAAAAAAGTCATTAGTTCAAATTTTATCAATTTTTGTCATATGTTTACTTTTTGAACATCTATACCCTTATTATTTGTCCTTTATTCCATCTAATAACACTCTCTCTCCTACTTTTTTACTTTTATTTTCTTCTCTCTCTCTTCTTCCCTCACCTCACTTGTTTCTCTCTTTTTTTGGTCTGTCTGCTTTCTCTCTCTTCTTCCTCCCCCAGCTCCCATCGCCGCCCCTCAGCTCGCCGTCTAAGACTTGAAGTCGATTTTCTTCGTCGTCATCGTACTCGATTTTGAGCTGCAAGTTGCTTCGTCGTCGTCGTCTCTCTCTCCTGCGATTTTGCTGCAAATTGCTTGGTTTTTTTTTCTGCAATTTTGCTGCAATTTGTTTTGTTTTTTCTTCTGCAATTTTGCTCTGATTTTGTGCGATTTGGTGCGTTTTGGTGCGATTTATTCTTGGATATCCGTCTAGAAAGTGTTACTTGTGTTCGATTGTAATTTTCAGGCAATCTTTAGTTGTGGCGAGAAAGCTACGGAGGTAATTTTCCGTCAGTATGATCTGGTTTTCGATTTCAATTTATGGTTTTGAGTTGGTACGTTTTTACAATTGCGTACTGGTAAATAGGTACTGCGTACCTTGATTTATTTTCTTGGTACTCAGTACGTATTTACGAATATGTACCAAGTTTACTTGGTACGCATTACGTATTTACCATTGCGTACCAAGTTTACTGGGTACGCAGTGCATATTTAGAAATGTGTACCGCGTACCTTAATTCGTTTACTTGATACACAATACGTATTTTTCAATGCGTACCAAGTTTCATCTATATATTATGATGCAAGTTTAATCTTTTGTCGTTCTGATTTCATATTTGCATTAGTTGGTACGTTTTTGTAAGTTCGTACTGAATTGCGTACTTGCTTGCCAAGTTTTGTTGTGCAAACTTGGTACGCAGTTACAATTGCGTACCAGGTGTACCATAATAGAATTTGGTAAGCAGGTACAAAATAGTTAATGCGTACCTGCGTACCAAGTTTTGATGTGGTACATCTGGTACGCAGTTACAATTACGTACCAATTTTGCACAACAGAACGTGGTAAGCAAGTACACATTGATCAATGCGTATCTGGTTACCAGTTCTGTTGTGGTACACTTGGTACGCAGTTACGATTGCGTACCAAATATGCCTCGACGAAGTATTAATTTATTAGGCATTTTCAGGTTTAAGAAGGAATCCTCATTGTCATATGTGCATCAATATTATTCTACTGCGACGTGATGCCTAGTCCGAATAAAGATTCGTGGTGTGTGCCGGTCATACTCACCTAACATGATCCACATAGATTTGGTTGATAATTTTTATATTATGGACATGTATTGAATTCAATTATAAACGTACTGTTTATTACTGTTTTTATTTTGAATGTTTAATTGTTTTTAATTGTGCTATTGATCGGTATGTTTTTATGCATTTTGTACTGAATATTATTGTAAAGATTGGAACATTTTTACATATGTTGTACATGATATATTAGTAAATATTGGTGCGTTTTTCAGAATTGCTTACCTTGCGTACTGAAACAATTTTAACGAATTGACATTTTCATACCATGCTTACCAAAACACAAATTCATAAAAAATACTAATAATCATCCAAAATATGCAGATTACGAATAGCACATGCTAATAGTCATCCAAAATACAGATTCACAAAATACAAATATTCAACCATTCACAATATACTAATATTAAAAAACTAATTATACTTCATCATTTATTCATTCTCTGCATCCACATCTATAAGGATTGTTGGCGTTTGTTCCTCCGTGATGTGGGTATAAATTGACTCATAACCATGAGTCATTACCTTGGATTTCAAGATACTGAGGTCAAGCTTCTTGTATGTCTAGTTATGCTGCAATAAGAGAAACAACAAATCAATAACAAATTTATATTCACTTTTTAGTCATGCACTGCTTGGTACAAGTGGTACGCTTTTACAAATACGTACTAACTTTACTTGTAAAGTAGGTACGCATTTGCAAATATGTACTAGCAAAAAATCATATTACTGGTACACTCGGTACATATTTGTCAATGCGTATCGAGTGTACTTGTAAAGTAGGTACGCATTTGCAATTACGTACTATCAAATAAAAATATTACAGGTACACTTGGTACGTATTTATGAATGCGTACCGAGTGTACTTGTAAAGTATGTACGCATTTACAATAACGTACTAGCAAATAAACATATTACTGGTACACTCGGTACGTATTTGCAAAAACGTACCAATTTTACCAGCAATGCACTGGTGAAGTTGATACGTATTTACAAATACGTATCAAGTGTACTAGTAAAGTAGTTACGCATTGGCAAAGAAGTAGTAACAAAAAATCAAATTACTGGTACAGTAAGTACGTTTTTGACAATGCGTACCGAGTGTATCAGTAAAGGAGGTACGCTTTTGCAATTGCGTACTAGCAAAAAATCAAATTACTGATACACTCGGTATGTATTTACAAATGCGTACCTAGTTTACCAGGAACACACTAGTTATGTTGGTACGTATTTGCAAATGCTTACCAAGTTGCAACTTATATGCTTCGGAACTGGGTACGCATTTACAAAATCGAACCAATTTTAATCATATAATGCCATATTCACATCAACCGAATCACATCAACCGAATGCAAAATCTCAGAAAATTAATAACAAACTATCCTCAATTCCAGAAATTACATATCTGTGTTTACCGGTACGTATTGCACAAAACATACCGATATACCTAGTACAATTTTCCCCCAAATTTGTGTGTACCCTAATTTACATTCTACTCAACAAACATAGTGAACCGGCAAAATCAAGTGATAATCAAACATAGTACGTGTATTTTACTTGATAATTCGGTACGTATTTATAAAAACGTAACAAGTTTATTAGGTACGCAGTATGCAATACGCATTTACAAATACGTACTGCGTACCGACGGGTTTTTACAGCAACAGCAGCTCTACAACAACAAAAAGAAACCAGAAACCTACACAAATGCATCAAAATTGCTCAGAATTCAACCGAAATACACTAGAAATCATCAGAAACTCAACGTAAAACCTATAAATGAGTAAAAATAAGGCTAAGAAAAATCATAAATTGAAAAAATTTCAAATAAACTCATTTACCCCAATTTTAGATCTAGGAATTTCTGGCGAGATTTATCGATTTTCGACGATAATAGTTGATGTGGTGGTTCTGGATATTGTAGACGGCGGCGGAAAAAATGAGTGGGGATGAACGGAGCTTCGCTCGTCGTCGTGGTGGTTGTTTTCTCCTTCGCCGCTTCGGCGGTTTTTGCTTTTTTCGAGCGCGGCGCCGTCTAGGTTGGTGGTTGCAAGAGGTTGACGGTGGAGTAGAGGTTGTTGACGGTGGAGTAGAGGTTGTTGACGGCGGAGAGAGGCGGAGAGGCGGAGAGAATAGGAATTGTTGTAGAGAAAAAATGGATGAGAGAGAATAGTAGGAAGAGAGAATGAGAGGGAAGAGAGAGAAAATGGAGCAAAAAATGTTTTTTGAATAAAAACGTATAACCCTATCTATAAGGGTATTTCTGTCAAATAGGGTACAATTTTACTCAATTTTTTATCAAAAGTGAATTTTTGACAAAATTAATAAAAACATGTACCTTAATGCTATATTACCATTTGCCTCATATATATATATATATATATATTGGGGCGGTGAGTATTTCGTCCGTCGGTGAGACTCACCGAATAAATTTGGTTTTTTATTTCATGAATAAATTTGGTTATTGGTGTAGTGATTAGTGATGAAAGTCTACTTAACCCACTATTCACTATCTTTGGTTTTGGTACTTTTGTTATTTAGTTGATATAAAGGCATGCATGATACCAACTCACACACTTCAAATACTTATACATTTGATTTTTGTTTCATCTGACTTAGTTTCATGATTTAAGAAATGAAGTTCATAAATTGCAACAAAATATTTGCTAAATTATTAAAAAAAATACAATTAAAGATGTGATTTTTATAACTACCCCCTATATTTCATTGTACGAGAGACCATAAATATAATGTACGTACAAGTGGATTTAATTGTCACGTAAGATTTTCCGGTGACCGGAAAAGAGGACTAAGTCCTAATTGCAAATAATTGAAAATATTAGGTCTTTAATTGCAAAATTTAAAAAGTCAAGTTTAAATTGCAAAATGAATGAAAGATTAAGACTTTTTTGGCATTTTCCCCATTAATAATACTAGGAGTATGTTTCATTTTTCTAAGCATGACAAATATAAGTGGCAAATGTGCTATTTGAAGCGTACATTAATTAGATGGCTCTTCTACAATAGCTTGCAGACCGTTCTTCGATGTGTGCATGCCAACGGTAATGCCCTCGTACAAATAGGGACGAAGTCAGGAATTTAATTTAGATGGGGCAAATTTTCTCAAAATTCAAATGTGAATATTTAATATATATATATATATATACTTAATATTAATACATCAATAACATTTTTCGCGAAATATATACATATTTTATGCATGAGAATTAAAAAAATTATAAAAATAAATTACCAAGTAATAATTAATAAGAGCAACTAATTTCAAATTTGACCAATTACATAGAAGGGACGGAATAAACACATAATTTAGTAATCTAGTGTAGATTTATGCAACTAATTTCAAATTTAACCATATGATTTTTATAATATCCCGAATTTTCTAAATAGAATTTAGGACTCCAAAATATATTAAAAACATTTTCACAGCGAAAAAGTCTTTAACTTTTTTTGAAAATAAATATATCATGTTAATAGTCGTTGTTTAGAGTCTATAGGCGCTTAGTTTGTTCAAAAAGAATTTTGCATGAAAAAGTTATGCACGTAAAGGTTTTGAAACGTAAGCTGCTGGTAAATGTTTCAGACTTGCCGACCCCTCTTCGATGCCCGACTTCCCAACCGTCGTGGTGTAGTTTGGTTTATCTGACCCCACGAGTGACTTGGTTTGATTGACTCGATTTGAGAACAAAGGCTCTCTGGCTTTATTTCTGACTGTGCTATGATTATTCAACTCTTTGTGACGATGTATGATTTTAACAACCTCACATGGCAAGTTGGATAATCCGACTCCGTCATCTATGCTTAGCATGTAGTTCGGTTTCTCCGACCCCGTATTATTTATTTCTGCTGACGATGAAATTTAATTTATTATGCCTTCATTACTTGATTATTGCTTGATTATAATTGACATATTTATTGTTCAAATATATATGTTTTTATTCTTGAGGAAATGCTGCACAAAATTCTGGTCACATTAATTATTATTCTATAATATAAAATCCCTCATTTCTTTCCCGCTTCTTACTTCCCTGCCAATCATGTCCTAACATACGAGTCTTCCTTCGGGAATTGGGGCATGATAATTTTAATAGTCAACACACATTCCTCACTTAAGCAATTTAACACAGTCACCGCCCGCACAATACTCAGTCATACAAAGTTCCAAACAACACTAAATTTCCTCCTCCAAACTAAACTATGTGGTTTATCCGATCTATCCAAAGATATATGTTATTTAATTAGGTAAGTCCAATTTATTTAATTTCCATTTTAAATTATTTGAGATTGAGCATGACTAATAAGCTTAAAAAGTACGTAATATTATGTTATAGTCTATAACTAATCTTAAATATGTGTATATATATTTTAACTACACAAATTAATAAATATTATCATATGTATACATATACTCTTTTTTATCAGTCAAACTGAAGTGGTATTTATAAAATGTAATATTATACATATATATATATATGTGGATGATTGGTTCATATAAAAATCAATTCTAGTGTGAGAATATGAGAACAAACTTAAATTATTTTGTAATCATGCTTAAATTAATATAATATCATGCTTAATTATATTCATGTCTTTTTATATAAATATTATATTTGTAAGCATGAATCTTATTAAGCATAATAATCTATAAATTTAAGCATGTTCTCACGTTCTCACACCAGGAAATATTTATATACTAACTCATCCCTATATATATATATATATATGATAAATTTAATTATTGACCAAATTAATATGAAACAAATTAAATTTTCAAATAAAAAAATATAATTATTTATTTGATCAATTAATTTATCGGTCAAATTAAATCAGTAGCATACACATTACATATACTCTAAAGAAATTAGAAAAGTTGAGGGGGGCGGCTGCCACCACCATGTGCTACCTCCCTAGCTCCATCTCTAAATATATATATCAAGCTAGTAAAGTTATATGTAACCGACTCGACCAATAAAATGTTAATATGATTCGAAGTTGAACATATAGTCACCATAATATTCACATTAGTAATATAATACCACAAGGATCCTACTTTTTTATTACCATGAACAATTATGGATTGCAGTAATTTAATTCGTGATGCTTGAAGACCCTCGACTCTTTAACATTTTCCCATTGCTTTCAATGCAATTAAAATTATGAAATAAATCAATAAGAAATTCAAATCCGAAACAAAGTTGGTTTTGGAGGGTACAAAATGAAATACTCCCTCCGATTTCAAATATAAAAAGTTTTTGGTCCTTTTTATTTGTTTTTTTATAAAACGTTTTCAGTTACCGAAATTATTCTCTCTCTCCATTCCATCAATTTATTCACTTTTTAACTCAATATTAATTATGTGCTCGTTTTTCAATTAGTTTGTTGAGTTACTTTCATTAACTTGGACAAGTCGACCAAATAAATTTCTTGCATTAAAATTTAGAGAGAACAAGAATAATGAGTTGTTAAAGTTTGTGTTAATTAATATTTCTTAATCATAGTGCAAAATGTCAAAACTTCTTATATTGAAATCGGAGGGAGTATTATAATCGAGATCGAGCACCTAATGTGGCAACTTAATCACACCTTACATAGCATATAATTAATTATAGTTTATTGATTATGAACTCCGTTAATGGAAATATATATTGATCTTTTGAGGAATATTCTCTACGAAAATTGACCTAAATTTGGTTGTGCTGCTACAATAAATAATAGGCTAAGATAAGGAGAGATTTATAATATTGTCACGATTGCAAATTATGGACAATAAATGTCGCGCTCCAAGTGTCGTGCTGAGTAAAATATGTCAATATCATTATATTATATTTTATTAGTAAAAGAAAAATTATTCTTACTTTAAAAAATTCCTACGTGGCATCTCTCTTAATCTATTATTCTTATTTATCTAAATTTTAAAATTTTTGAATTTTTAAATACAAAATAATAGATTTTAAATATCTACTAAAATCTTTTATTCCACATCGGTTGTTCAATAGAACTTCACCTATTGAAAAATCTATAAATACCTAGAATCAATATATATTTTCTCATCTTTTGCACCACCAGTTTTATTTAGCGAATTTATTTATTAGTCGACTGAATAAATAATAATATTTTTATAGTTTAATTAATTTAATTTAATTTAATTTGACCAATTTATTAGTTGGCCGAGTAAATAATTATTTTTTTAGGCGATCAAATAAATAGTTCTAAAATAATTTGGCTTTATTTTTTCAGGCGACCGAATAAATAGTTCCAAAATAATTTGGCTAATTTATTGGTTTGATATTAAAATTTGAAATAGTCTGATAAATTTTTATTTAATTTGATACAAAAATAATTAATTTTAATTCAGACCAATCCCCAACTGACGGGTACCTCAACTTCAGATCCCACGTGACACATCTCCATTCTTTATTTTTATTTATTTAAAATTTTCATTTTAAGCATTTTTTCATGTAGTTTTTAAAATCTAGATTCGTCCTCAATGTATTAATTTTTACTACGTTATTTGTAGTTGAGTTTCTAACTTTACATAATTCATAAATATAATTAGTGAATATTACTATACATTTAAGGACGAGAACGAATAGTACAATCAATTTTTTTAATTAATTTTAATTCGGTCAATTAATTATGTAGACGGACCAATTCTCAATCGACGAGTACCTCAACTCGGTATGTAGCTGGGTTTCCAACTTTACATAATTCATAAATATAATTAGCAAATATTACTATACATTTAAGGACGAGGACAAATAGTACAATCAATTTTATCAAAAGTGGTTGTAGACAAGCCAATTCCCAACCGACAGGTACCTCAACTCGGAAAATTTTTCATTTATGCATTTTCACATATTTTCTAAAATTTAGAATCATCTGGTTTCAAATTTTGCATAATCTATAATTGTAAGTAACAAATATTACTACACAGTTTAAGGATGAGAATGAATAATATAATCATTTTTTTATTAAATTTTGGATATATATAAATTGTAAATGAATTTCATCAATTACGCACTTATAAATCAAAGCCGTGGACAATGGGGATTCCGGGTCGGAACCGTGGCGGTAGATGAGACATCAATTCCCAACTGACAGGTATTGCTATAAAAATTGTTTTAGAAAGGAATACAGATGACTGATTTTTTAATCGGGTTTGAAACAAGTACGAATATATAAATTTCAAACAAGATTGAATAATTTTAAACATAACGTCTCAAATTGTTTGATTAATTATTTCCGTTGGAAAAACGTTTTAATGCGTAGGAAAATTAGCAGTAAATTACCAACGATTTATCTACGAACTAATTCCGACCCAGAATTATGCGTATTGAGTGACCGATTCAGTACCAACGGGGCAATTTTTACTTTTTTATAATTTAGGGAGACAAATAGATATCTGCTATAAAAAGAACCACCTCAATTTTCATACAAAATCAACACAAGACAATTTCTTAGAGAAGTAAATAGTTTTTGTCTCACAACAGTTTTGAGAAGAAATAGGACTTTCAAAATTATCTATAAAAAAATAAGTGTGAATTAGATTTGAAAAAAAAAATTAATTAACAAACTATATCTTTCGTATACTATCACATAAATTTTATTATTTTTATTAAATAATAATTTTCCGTCGATTTTCGATGGGCTACACACTAGTTTCTTTAAAAAAAAATATATATATGTGTTAACAAATGTGAGGTTTAAGTTTCGAATACGATAGAATTGAGATAGTGACATTGAAACTACTAGAAATGCCACTCTAGATCAAAAAATAATAATTTTGTCCACCTACTTAATTTACAATAAAAGAGGCCAACTTTGAGATGATGTGATAAAAATATTTTTACTTTTTCACCAACTATCCTATTTTTTCTCCTATTTTATTTCAGAATCTCATAGCATCGTATCACTTTTCACCACTCATTCCGCCACCGCCGACGTCACTACTGCGGCGGTGCGGTACTATTTTTCGAATCCCGTAGCATCGTAATACCGTCCGCCACCGCCCGCCACCACCGCTGCGGTGGCGAGATACGATTTTCCGAATTTCGTAGCATCGTACCACCGTCGTCACTCATTCCGCCACCACCACCACCACCACCGCAACAGTGAGGTACGATTTTCGAAATTTCGTAGCATCGTACCATCGACCACACCTATTTCGCCACCATCGTCACCACCACCGCGACGACGTGGTACGATTTTAGATTTTCGTAGCATCGTACCATGGTCCGCCACCGCCACCACCGCGGCGGCGATGTACGATTTTTGAAATTTCGTAGCATCGTACCACCGTCCGCCACGACCGCTACCACCACCACCACGGCGGTGATGTACAATTTTCTGAATTTCGTAGCATTGTGCCACCGTCCGCCACCCATTCCGCCACCGCCGTTACGACCACCTCGACGACAAGATACGAATTCTGGAATTTTATGACATCGTACCATTGTATGCCACCCATTCCGCCACGCCGCCGCCGCCGTGGTGGTGGCGGCGGCGGTGGCGGAATGGGTGGCAGACGATTGTACGATGCTACGAGATTCTGAAAATCGTATCTCACCGTCGCGGCGGTGGTGACGGGCGGTGGCGGACGGTATTACGATGCTACGAGATTCGAAAAATCATACCGCACCGTCGCGGTGGTGGCGTCTGCGGTGGCGGAATGAGTGGTGAACAATGATATGATTCGAAATTCTGAAAATAAAGTATAAAAAAATAGGATAGTTAGTGAAAAAGTAATAGTATTTTTGTCTCATCATTTTAAAATTAAATTTTTTTATTGTAAATTAAGTAATCGGACAAAATTATTGTTTTTTGGGGAAGTTGGCTTTTTCGATTAATATAGTCAGATATGTGTAAACACGAATTCTAGTTTTTTCTCTTCTCTCTCTCTCTCTTTTTTCGTGAAAAATGTATATCCTATATATTGACTTCCATGATTGAATAAAAAAAATAATCTTCATACAAATTTCTCTATTTTAATATGTTTATTATCTGTCATAATTACAAGTACACAATTACTTAATTATATTTGACGAAAATATTTTTTTTTAATCTTATTTACTTGCGTTGCTTTATAAGGTGAGAACTATTTCGAACACTTTCGAATTCTCAAAATATATTTGAAAAGAAAAAAAAAAGTTACCCAAACACTATCATTGTAGTCGTGACACGCCATATAAAAACTCTTGAAAAGAAAATAAATTACTCAAAATAAATAAATAAAAAGACTCCCTCTCATGAATTATTTCAGAATGCCTAATAAAATAAAATTTCAGCTACTACAGAAAAACATAGTATTTTGCAATATTCTTTTCTTTTTCTTTGTAAAAATATTTGCAGGCAGTATGTGATCAAGTTAGCGAAAATTATTGACCAAATTTGGGCTAAATCTGTCTTTTTTGTGGAAGTGGTCCTCACAGTCTTCATATATACTGCATAATGTCCCTCAAAACTCAAAAGTCGATAGTATTTGCTGAAAAAGGAGCTTATATTTGCATCCCTTCTTTTATCCATTTCTATTAAATGGGAGAAATGGGAATTTAAGAAGATACGGGCAATATAAATGCAGTTCAACAACTTTAGTTTTTACAATTATTGCAATATAAATAGCTACGATTTTGATTTTTTGTTCGTGGATGTCCAATGGTAGTTGGTGCCATTATTTTCATATTTTAAATAAACTAAAATAAAAGTTAGTAATTTAGAATGCAATTATAGCTTCCACACGACGAAAAGGTTTTGTTGGAGTTGTTAGCATTACCATATTACTAAAAAGAAAACGGTTTTTTTTGAAAAAAATCTATATGACCCCCTTTTAATCCCATTCATATTTATCTAAATTTTCAAATTTTGAAAATAAAATAATAGATTTTAAATATCTACTAAAATCTTGTGTCCCATATTGGTTATTCAATGAAACATCACATATTGAAAAATCTATAAATATCTCGAATCAATGTGTATTTTCTCATTTAATATTCCCCCCCCCCCCCCCCCCCCCCAATTTTTTTGAGATGCACCACAATGTGTTTCCATATGCACCACCATGTATAATGAAATGCACAACCATGTGTACCAAGATGCATCGTATTTGTCTCTTCTTCTTTTATTAAGAGATCGAGCGAGGGGAGGCGAAGGCCTCGGAGCGAGTCGAACGATCTCAATTGTTGCCACTAAGATTATCATAGATTAAAATCGGAGCCGAAGGTGGAGCTGAAAAAAAAAATCTTGAGAAAAAATGGGTGCATCTCAATACTCTTAGTTGTGCATCTCACTATGCAGTGTAGTACATATAAATACACGTTGTAATCCATATGAGTTGACCGAAAAAAAAAATCGAAAAAAAAAAATTGGGACGCAGTCTCACAATGTGAGATGCGTCTCACAATAGAATGAAGATTCGAGAGATTTGAAAGGTGTCACATAACGAGTAAACTCGAACCCACAACTGTTAGGGTAGACGACCATAAGGGTAGACGGACATATTCTAAAGCAACATTCAAATTTATTTATTTATTTTCAATTTTATATTAAACTCGTAATATATTATATTTAGGTTATCTTTTGTAATCTACCAAATGTTACGTCTAATAACTTTATTATTAGGATTAATTGCCTATAAAGTCACAACCTTTTCATCAAATTAGCAATTTTAGCAAATCTTTTTTCATTGACAATTCAAAACATGACCTTACAACTCATTGCAATTCAAAGTATATTTTCAACTTCCGTTGATCGAAAAGATGACATGTAATTTTTAGTGACATGACATTTAATTATTTTTGATGTGACATTTAAATTGAGTTTAAATTTTGATTATTCAGAAAAGGGTATAATATAAGAAAAAATATTTAGTAAAAATAAATAAAAGTGTCACATTAGCAATGAGTCAAATGCCACGTCAAAAATAATTAAATATCACATCACCAAAAACTTATACATCATCTTTCCAATCACCGGAAGTTGAAAATATGCTTGATCGAATTGCAATGAGTGGAAAGATCATGCCTTACATTGCCAGCCAATAAAAAAAGTCATGCTAAAATTATAAATTTGTGAAAAGATTGTACCTTTATAGGCAATTAACCTTTATTATTATTGAATATGATTCCCGTCAATTTTCGACGGGCTATACACTAATTTATTTATATTATAATAAAAATAATACTATACGGTAGAAGATTTTGCATGAGCTATGGAATCTCATCTCCACATTTTTCTAATCTCAAATTGCAATGTGACAAGCCCACATAAGATGGGCCGCGTAACGCACAAAAAGGGCCACATAAATTTCTACAATTAATATATGTTCTCAATGTGACAAGTCCACATATTTAAGGTTTGTCGCTTGTGCATCCATTATTTAGGGATAATATCACACACTCGCACACTTCTTTTTCTTCTGCATAATGCCTTGTCAATGTTAGTTAAAATATATATCAAGCCACATTTTCTTTTTTACTTTAACAAAGAGTGAACTAGCTAGCTCATTCTTCCTCTTCCAAACAAAAAAAAAAAAAAAAAAAAAAAGGGAAAAAGGAAAGGAAATATTTGTGAAAAGAAATCATGGCGAGCTCATCTTGTGGAAGAATATGGTGCAAAAAAGTCAGAAAGTTATGGTTTTTGTATGTTTTAACATCGGTGGTATAATTAGTATTTTTATCTCTAAAAGTGGTATTATCACATTTGTCTCATAACTTAATGCATTAACATTTTAATACATAAATTACAGTAATTTAATGCATCGTTAAATTTGAGTCTTTGATCAACAAAAATTAAGGGTCCAAATTAATTCTTATTTTTCACTTTAAAAAATATTCTTGAATTGAATGGGAGGAAGTAGTATATATTTTTCATAAGTACCTCTCAAATTAATTCGTAGTTTATTCAGTACCTCGGTTTGGTGTGTGTCCCAATTACATATTCATATTACTATATATTAATGCACTTTTCATAGTCATTTAAAAATATATCGTCTGAGAATTGACATGCTATATTAATTTAATAGGGATAATTCATGATGTTGAATTGAATAACTCGTTTGTAAAAATACTTTTTAATTTAAGTGAAAAAAATCAAGTAGATCCCAAAATTAAAAATAATTTGGATGGAGCCCTGAAAATTCAAGTATGCGAACTCAAAGTCTCAAACATCAAAATGCCAGTTGTTTTAATTCTTTTCTGTTGATATGTCACTTCAATTAAATTAATTGAATTTGGCAAGCAATCATATCTAGAATTTGACTCGGATTTGATTGTCGGCTAACTAGAACAGAAGTACTCTCTCTCAATCCCATACCATGTTTTTCATTTTGAGTTAGTACCGTTATATGTGGTATATTACTCAAAATGAAAATAATAGTTTACAATAAGTGGTCATCACACTTATACAAGCACACATACTACTTAATACATGTGTCCAAGTTCCTTTGGGGATGGCCTAATGGTAAAAGTGAGCGTTTGAGACTGAGAGGTCTCAGGTTCGAATCTCATGAATCGCTTCTATAGGTCGAACATGTCACACCTATACTTGGAAAGTATGGTTTACCTGCCCTATGTAGTTTGCAGGCTACTGCACAAGGGACAAGAGTTTACCCAGTGCGCACCGAAAGTAGCGGTTGCGAGTTCTCACGATATAAAAAAAATAAATTACATGTGCCCAAAAGTTAATATTTGTGCCACTTAAAAGTGGAAAGAATGGAATAGTACGTATAACTTGAATTATATTGATTTAACGCTAATTAATCTAATTTTAATATTCATTCTATCCAAAATAATACGACTAACGGAAATTAAGTGTTTCGAGATTAATTTCCGCAATTATTTAGTCTATTATTAAACAAACCCAAATACATATAAAATTCCTTTCTTTTTCTGTCTAATGAGTTGGATAAAATCATTCTTTTTTCAGGTGCGTTATTCTTAATTTATGTTATCATCAATTCAAAAAAAAAAATTGTTTTTTTATGATATCATCATATATAAAATGCAGACGCTAATTAGAAATTTGTGGTATGCATGATTTTAGTTAAATTGGAATTATCTTCACTAAGATGAACTATACCTTTTGTTTTGGTTCTCACTTTGTTTTGGTTGTTCTCACTATATATGAATTGAATTAGGAAGTTGTTGGTGTACTTTAGCGACAACAGACAACTATCTTTCTTGAGGTGTTGATCGTGTTGAATTTAGAGGTGTTCACGGGTCAAACTCATAATCTTCAATATAATGTATAGAATCGATATAAAACAAAATATATCTTTATTTATACAATGTGTGATTAATTAAAAACCTTATATTTTCACACGGTTCAACGGTTCCGAACCGGAACCGCCGGTTCATATTTGAACCTTATATAAATATTTATTTTCTTTTTGGTCTTTTTCATTCCATTTATCGTTATAATTGTCATTTTTGATTTCTAAAACATACAATTAACATGAATTAATACAAAACATATTTTAAAACTAAAAAAAGAAAGAAAATAATAAAAAATCGTTGGAACCGACGGTTCACGGTTCCTAGCCATTTGAACCGGAACCGGCTCTTCCTACATACGATTCCGGTTCGGAACCGGTCCGTTGACTACGGTTTCGGTTCGAAAACCGTTGACCACGGTTCCGGTTCAAGTTCGAACCCGCCGGTTCCGGTTCGGATGAACACCTCTAGTTGAATTAAGTAGAATCCGTATAAGATAGATTTGTATAAACCTTCAAAAATTACTTATTTATATTAAAAAACAATAAATCTATTCGGTCACACAGTGCCACACGCGTTAAAAAAGAAAAGTTGACTGTAAAAATAGAAATATTCACATTTCCCCCTACGATTTATACTTCCCCAATTAGGATATATTTCCATTTTTAAAACATATATTACCATTTTTAAGTTATGTGACAGACCACAGTGTGTCCAAACTAAAAGAAGTTATGTGTGGAAAGTATGGTTTACCTGCCCTGTGTGGTTTGCAGACTACTGCATAAGGGACGGGGGTTTACCCAGTGCGCACCGAAGATAGCGGCTGTGGGTTCCCACGATATCAAAAAAAAAATAATAATAATAATAAAAAATATAAAATATAAAAAGTTATGTGTTTCTACTTTCATTAATAGACTAAACCTAATCATAATAATTAAAATATAATATTCTTAACATATTTAAGAGTTGAAGAGTTTTATGTTTTATTATAAGTAGACATTGTAAACGGGATGGACAAGAAAGAAAAGATGAACATTATCAGTGGGACGAAAGGATGGCATCGTAATTTGCCAGCACAAATAATAATCACTTGAAGAAACTTGATTCTAAAGCATGTGCTTCTAACAAGTTATAATCCACAAACAAGTAAAAGAGAAGCAATCATTCATAGAACACAATACCCCCACTTCTCTAAGGTAATCAATACAGTTCTTCCTGCATTCGCAAGCAAAACCTTCGCCCCCCCCCCCCCCCCGAACTTAATTTTAAGCGAAGAAAGAAGATACAATTTATATATATAGTAAAACCTCTATAATTTAATACTCTATAAATTAATAAACTTTTTAATATAATAAATTTTTCCGATCCCGATTCAGGCCCTTGTAAATAATCATCAAATTCGATAAGATAATAAGATAATAATTTTTTGAAAAGTCCCTTTATAAATGTATAGGTCCTATTAATACTATAAATTAATAATTCTTAAATATCATAATTATTAATATGATGCTAATTTACTAAAATAAGAATTTATTTTATTTGTTTTTTCTTAAAATCTAAATCTGATTGGATTTTTAATCCCTAACTTTTCTAATTGCACTCAAAAGTTCCGATTTCGAGTTCTCTAGCTTTAATAAAAAATTGTGAAGAGTTGTTGTCACGTTCAAAGCTTCCTTTCGTGTGACTGGTTCCAATGGTGTTAAATCATCTTCAACTTCATCATTAGTAGGATCATCAATAATGTCAGCCACAATTTTCTCTAAACTTTGAACTTGTGAACATTAATTATTTTCACCCATATAGTCCAACAAATTGTTGACGTCTATTTGATTGCTATGACCAACATCTTTAATCATATTCTCAAGCTCATGCACGCCTTCTTCAAAGCTTGTCTCCCTTAAGTCGCTTGAGATTGCTTCATTTGTACATGAATTTATGTATTTGTTACAATGAATTGGGTAATGCATGAATATATTCAATGAAACATATATGGATTCATTTATTTTCAATACACAGGAATACTAAATATAATTAATTTTTTAAATTTAAAAAATCATTCTTTTAATTAATAAAATATTAATTTATCGATATATTAATACTTCTCTAAATTAATAAATTTTCACGGTCTCAAAAGTATTAATTTATAGAGGTTTTACTGAACTCGTTAAATTGAAGTAAACTTTTTAATCATAAGAGCAAATATCAAATCAATCAAATTTCATTCATAATTAATCCAAAAAACGAACAAACTCCCTCGCCCAAAGAGGAAAATTTGACGAAACACAGAATTGAAACTTTTAAAATGTCGAGCAACGTTGATAAATCTTCTTCCATAACTTCAAAAAGGGAAGATTTGAAATCTACAACATCTCAAAATTCAAATTAAGTTTTATACATGATTATTATCTCTCTTCAAGATCATTTCACTAATCATTCGTTCTAACTAAAATTGCAACCCTTCACCAACTTAATTCTATCACATTCTCTAATCAACTAATTAAAACCACAACCAAATTAAACTACCACTTACACCTAACAATTTCTTCTTCTTCTTCTCTCGCTCTTTCTCTCTCCCCATAAATCCTCCCTATATCTCTATCTCCTACCTCACTCCCACACCACCATTTCCTCTGATCTCTTCCCAAAATCAAAATCGATCAAAACCCTAAATTCAAGAAAATCATCCACGAACACAAAAAATGGACCAACCCCTATTCTCCATACCACTTGCCATCCTCCTCCTCCTCCATTGCACCACCACCACCACCACCGTAGCTCAAACAGCTCCGGCTCCGGCCCCGGCCGGCCCCACCAACATCACCAAGATCCTCGAAAAGGCCGGTCAATACACCACCCTCATTCGCCTATTCAAGATCACCCAAGTCGGAGATCAGATCAACACACAGCTCAACAACTCCAACCAAGGCCTAACCGTCTTCGCCCCGACCGACAACGCCTTCTCCAGCCTCCCCGGCGGAACCCTAAACTCCCTCTCCGACCAGCAGAAGGTCTCATTGATCCAATTCCACATCCTCCCCACTTTCCTCTCCACCTCTCAGTTCCAAACCGTCAGCAACCCTCTCCGCACTCAAGCCGGCGACAGTGCTGGCGGCGCGTTCCCGCTCAACGTCACCACCTCCGGCAACCAGGTCAACATCACCACCGGCGTCAACGAAGCCACGGTGGCGAACACCGTGTACACCGACAACCAGCTGGCGGTGTATCAAGTGGATAAGGTTCTTCTTCCCTTCAGCCTCTTCGGCACGCCGGCTCCGGCGGCGGCGCCGACGACGCCTAAGGCTACCAAGAAGAAGGCGGCGGCGGACAGTCCGGTGGCCGGCGGAGATTCTCCGGCAGATGCGTCGGATGCGGCTGATCGTGGAATTCTTGGATTCGGAGTAGCTATATTGGTGGCGATGATTTATTATTTGTGAGGAGATTTCTGCATGAGAAACAAGAAGAGCT